>JASAOQ010000863.1:12857-38711 GCA_031306065.1 Pseudopyricularia cyperi | reverse complement strand
GGGGGGGGGAGCCGACCTCGGAGGGTGTCCGTTAATTACTAGACCTAGACTAATTACATACATTCCATACGCCAAAAACGAGCATACCTGGTAATCATGAATGCCCTCGCTTTTGATAGTATCACGATAATCTTGGGGGAGAAGGGACATGAGCGTGTTGATGTTGGTTGTCTAAGAGGACCCAGGCTGGCAGAATGCCATTTATCAACGTTGCACAACCGACCGAGCTTTAGGACATGTATCTGACCTTGACCATCGGATATGATTAAACAAACAGTTCTTATCTTGTGTAACAAACCACCCATCTCCCCATCACAACATCCGTTCCTCAAACGTAGCAAATTATCCATATGCTTCCCTTTTTTTTGGTTTCCTGTCTTTGGTCCAACTGCTTTTGCTTCGACTATGCCACCCATGTGCAGAACCCGCTCCCTAAAGAGAATATAAAAACGACGACACAAAAGACCAGAAAATGCTCATCACATGGCTTCCGCCTGTGCCTCCAGCGACTGCACAAGGCCATTGGGCACTTCCGTGTTGCCGTTCATCCTAGTTTCGGTCCTGGTCTCGTCCAGGACCAAGACTGGGCTGCCTGGGCGGCTCGCAATGTACTATCGAGTTTGGATAGAAAGGTTAGTACGAAATCATCGGCTGCGTCTCCTCGCGACGAAAGAACGAGATAAAAAAAAACAAAAAAAACACTCACATTGCTAGCGGCGCTCAGCAGCGCAATGAGCGAGCTCTGCACCACGTCCTCGTGCAGCCCTACTCCCCACAGCCTCTGCCTGCTCCCCGCCACCGTGCACTCGATATAACTCGCGGCCTTGACGTCCCTCCCCTTGCCGACGGCGTGCTCCTTGTAGTCGTTGACGTCGAGGTCAATCCCGATGGACCTCAGGGCGTTGGCCAGCGACGAGATGGGCCCGTTGCCGCGGCCCTTAAGCCTGAACTCCTTGCCCTCGACCGCGATGACGCCCTCGAACACCCGCTTCAGGTTCTTGGTGTCCTGCGTCCTTCCCGGCGCCGGCGGGGCCGGGCTCGAGCTCCGGTCGGGCGTGATGGAGTAGTCGACCATCGTCATCTTGGGGTTCTCGCGGAGGAAGTACGTCTCCTCGAACAGCGCCGTGATCTCCACGGGCAGCAGCTCCCGGCCGCGCTCGTCCGCCATCCTCTGCAGGATTTGGCTGAAGTGCACCTGCAGACCCCGGGGCATGTCGAGGTGGAGGTGCTGCTGGATGACCCAGGCCGCGCCGCCCTTGCCGGACTGCGAGTTGACCCGGATGACGGCCTGGTAGTCGCGCCCAATGTCCTTGGGGTCCAGCGGCAGGTAGGGGACCTGCCAGCGGCTGTCGTAGCCCGCGCCGCCGGCCTCCCGCACCTGGAAGCCCTTCTTGATGGCGTCCTGGTGGGAGCCGCTGAAGGCGCAGACGACCAGCGACCCGCCGTAGGGCGCGCGCGGGTGGACGGGGATTTTGTTGCAGACCTCGACGACGCCGATGACGCGGTTCAGGTCCGAAAAGTCGACCCCCGGGTTGACGCCCTGCGTGTATAGGTTCAGGGCCAGCGTGACGAGGTCGACGTTGCCCGTGCGCTCGCCGTTGCCGAACAGGCAGCCCTCGACGCGGTCCGCGCCCGCCATCTGCGCCAGCTCGGCCGCCGCCACGGCGCAGCCCCTGTCGTTGTGCGGGTGCAGCGACACGCAGCACTTGTCGCGCTCCGAGATGGCCCGGCAAAAGTATTCGATCTGGTCCGCGTAGACGTTGGGCGTCGACATCTCGACCGTCGCGGGCAGGTTGAAGATGATGGGGTTCTCGACCGTCGGCTCCCACGCGGCCTTGACGGCCTCGCATATCCGGACCGAGAAGTCCAGCCGCGTGTCGGAGAAGGTCTCGGGGCTGAACTCGAACCCCCACTCGGTCCCCTGCTGCGCCGGGTCGTCCTTGGTCAGGGACCGGACCAGCTTCGTGCAGCGCACGGCCAGCTCCACGCTCTCGTCCTCGGTGAAGCCGAAGACGACGCGGCGGAAGCACTCGCTCGTGGCGAGGTAGATGTGTATGATGGCCTTCTTGGCGCCCCTGACCGACTCTACCGTCCTCCTGATCAGGTCCTCGCGGCACGGCGACAGGACCTGCAGGAAGACGTCGTCGGGGACCACGCCGGGCGTCTCGATCAGGCGCCTCGTAAAGTCAAAGTCTGTCTGAGACGCCGACGGGAACGAGACCTCGATCTCCTTGTAGCCGAGCTCGGCGAGCATCTTGAAGTAGGTCCACTTCTCGTCTCCGGTCTGTGTTTTTTTGAGATTGCCCGACGATTTGAACATGTTAGTCACTAGGAGAGGTGTGGGAAGTGGAGGCGTTCCCAAACTTGGGGGGGTTCCAGCTCGACAAAATGGAGAGGGGGGACGGCGGCGGCGCACCATTGGGTCAACCAGACTCTGGTTTCCATCCCTTAGGTCGGTGGAAAGCCACCTCGGGGCCTTGTCGACGGTCTTGTTCGGCCATTGCCGGTCGGGGAGGTTCACAGGCGGGAACTTTTTGTATTTCACCGAGGGGTCCTTGAGCCTGAGGGTAGCGCCGGGGCGGAGGGGGGAAGAGGCATTGGTGTTAGTCACAAAAACCCTCGGCCCTTTTGGAAAATCCGCACACAAAGCTTTGGAGCTTGACGGAGGGAGAGAAAGAGCAAACTTACATGGGCATCTTGGCGGGAGGGAGGGTTTTTGGTTGACTGGGTATAGAATAGAAGCAATTCCTGCCCTCTTGTCTAGGTAAGGTACCTTTGTTTTTTTTTTATTGTGATTTTGGGTATGACCGACTTCGGAGGTTGACGTTGTTGCGGGTACGACGCAAGGAGGGAAATGGAAAAAATAAAGATAAAAAAAAAAAAATAAAAAAAGTCCTTGGAGGGGGTTTCTTACTCGAGCTTGCCAATGACGAGACTGAGGGGAAATAGATGGCGCGGGGGTGTGTGGCTGTTTTTTTGTTTAGAGTTGTTGGACTGTAAATTGAACAGAGGTTTCAATGAAAATCACAGATTCAAAATACTCAAGATGCGAGGTAAAGAGAGCAACGCAAATATAAGGGTTACACCACAGCAACAGGTACAGTTCCGACGACCTATATAGCCCTCCCTTTCTGAGTCACAGCAGCCCGCTCGGTAGGATGGAGGAAACAAACGGGAATGAATGATATTAACACGCGCTCATCCTTTCCGGCGCCCTACGACGTAGGCGAATGGTGTGGGGTCCAATGGCGCCGATTCATAGGTACCTAACTTGTGTGTTGCCTTTAGACTCCTAGACTCCCTTGGGATGAATAGGACGCCCTTGTTCTGGGTCATCCCGTCGGAAACACAATCTGGAGAAGAGCGCATACAACATCTCCACTTCCACTGCCTTTCCCAACGGCCGGCTATGTGTGGTAATTACTCACTCCTCTGTCCTGAGCCTCCACCTCTCAGTCAGCCACTCCCCGGTTCAACCTCCACCATACTGACCCGGTCCCGTATATCCTCGAGATCCCCTGGGATCTACATATCTGGCTGACGCAAAAACAAGAGATAAAACCAACGACATCCAGGGCGCTCGCGCAGCATGAAAAGGGCGTGGCGTGGCGTGGCAACAAAGGGCGTGCCCCCGGGTGCAGTTTCACGTAATACCTTTTTCCAACCACTTCTAGGCATCTTTCCTCAACCAGCGAGGTGCAGCGATGGGGCCATGCAGTGAAGCCCCGGCCACTCAGCTATTGCCGCGATCTCGGGTTACATCCGTGTGGTATTACCGATGCCTTCTCTCCGTCGTGATCCTCCCTCCCTCCCACTGCTTCTCAAAAAGAAGTGTTTTGCGCACATGTACCCTTCCCTTTCCAGCCACTATTCGTCAGCGATGAACAATGTCACCCACCAAAAAGAATATTTCGAAGAAGCCCCATTGCCTGGACCTTTACAAATCGAGGTACCTCACCTCACCTCGAAAGATACAGTACCTTGCTTTCATATCTTTCGTTCGTTCCTCGATAAGAAAAAAAGTGTAACAACGCGCGCCATGAAAGTGTAGCATGGGATATCCATCCCTCCCATATTTCAAAGCAAAGTCACGGAAAAAGAGCCAGGGACAGACATGGAGTAGAAACTTTGAGCTTGATAAGAGACGACATGAGGTGGAAACAAACCCCTTTCCTTTGTCTTTGGTCCCAAGAAATGAAATTCTAGACTAGAGTGCCATGGTCGGTCCAAAGAGTTTCGAAAATAGAAAATAAGGCTATGTACAAAAATCTACAAAGAAGAGTATTCATAAAAAAACATGAGCCCAATGCTGAAATAAAAAAAACATAAAGAAACGCCTGAAAATGCCAATGCTCAATGCTGAAGAAAACAAAAGAAAAGTGAAAAAGATAAGTGAGGAAAAATGGGTATAGAACAAAAAAGAATTCGACACATCAGACGGATTTCAACGTCGTATGACGGACGAAAGAGAACACAAAACGTTTCCGCCATGTTCGGCTCCCCATCTCTACCAGGTGAAGCTCTCCTCCACAAAGGTGCACACGTTGCCGTCGTCCTGCACCGCCCGGACGGCACCCCGAACGTCGTCAGCCAGGGCGCCGGGCCCGCAGACGGTGACGCACATGGCTCCAATCTGCTCCGATGCCTCCTTCTTCACCAACAAGGGGATGTTGGGCCGGCCGGGAAACATCTGCACCCCGTTGGACGCCGACTGGATCTCGCGCGGGTTCTTGGGCCTCGTCACAAAGAGCTTGATCTGCAAGATCTCCTTGCGGTTGGGGATGCGGAGGACCGTGTCCATCCAGGGGCGAACCCACTCCAGCGCCTCGTTGTCCCTGATGACCCAGACGAGCACGATGCGACGTGTCGCGACGGTGCGCTCGTTGTAGCCCTCGATAAGGTGCTTGAGATAGCTCATCTGGTGCGTGATGCCCGTGGCGCCGGCGAAAAGAATCAGGGTACCGAAGCTGTCGAGCGAGTGGTGGCCCGCGTAGGGGCCCTCGAACGCGGCTCGCATGGTGATGGCTCGAGTTCCGTGGGCCGTGGCCTTGTTGTATAGCTTGCGCGTCATGCCCGAGTGGGCGCCGATGATGAACGAGACGTTGGTCCTCATTTCCTTCTTGCTGAGCAGCGATTTCGCTGCCACCGCCTCCTTGTCGCTTAGCGGCAGCGCAACATCCGCCGGCGTGTGCTCGATCCAGGCGACCGAGAACGGGTGGCACTCCCAGGGGTTAACGCCGGCGAACCGGAGGTAGGCGTGGGTTCCGGGCTTGACGTCGACGTAGCGGGGAAGCTTCATCGTGACGCGGACGGCCTCGCCGGGCATGGGCTCGACGACGGCCTCGGTGTAACCGCGCTTCGATACGTTGCAGTAGGCGGTGCGGATTGCGCGGGCGAAGCGGTCGAGCAGCCACAGGGTCATGATGGCAATCATCCAGGGAAGCTGGGGAAGTCCACCGGGATGGGCAGACGTCGCGCAGTGGACCCAGGTGCAGACCAAGACAATGAGGGCCAGGATGATGTGCGCGTTGAGGAAGGTCTCGTAAAAGGCGTGACGGACGGGCGAGAGCGACTGGAAGAAGATGATGGAGAAGGCGACGGTGCCGACCATGCCCGACGCGCAGAAATTGTCGTGTAGGAGCTTCTGTGTGACGGCCTCCATCCCTCCGTCGTGGAGCTGGACAAACATCCAGGCAAAGGTGTGGATGACGGCCTCGATGATGCAGATCCGGCCCATCCATCGGTGGATCAGGTTGTAGGTGTCGAAGCTGATGGACAGCATGGGAATCAGCGGGTTGTTGCGACCGGCCAGGAGGAAGAGCGGGATCATGTTGACGGCGGAGAGGGTGCCTGATCTGCCTCGAACCTCGGCGGCAAGGCGGTAGGGGTTTGAGTCCTGGAAGTTGACATAGAGCATGAAGATCAAGTTGCCGGTCACGTAAAAGACCAGCATGGCGGTTTGTAACCTCGAAGGCAGGGTGCCAATGCTGATGGCAGACGAAAGGCGGATCTCACGGTTGTGTCGTTTCTTGCCGAGGGGCGCATATATCAAATGCTTCTTAAGGCTGGCCATGGGACCCCACTGTGCCTTCCTCCAGTAGTTTTGCTTGTCGGCGCTGGTGTTCATTGCCGAGACGTGACGCAGCTTCTGCCAGGAGAGCTCGCCGAAGCGGATGACGAGGACGACGAGACAAGCTATGCCCAGTGCCCACCACAGAACGTCCTTGAACAGCATGTTGGTGTCCTGCTTGACACCATTGAGGCCCGTGTTGTAGGGCGAGATATCGGGGTTTGCCCATGTTATGTTGGCATCGGCGGCCCTCGGGAAGAGGGTGCCTTGGGGGGTTGATGAGGCTCCATCAGAGGCGACGTACCCGCGCCGCTGGTGATCCATTTGGTTGTTTTGCGGATGCCTAGGTGGAGAGAATGAAATATTTAATATGGTTGCTGAAGAAAGTAGTGAAACAGTTGAGGTGTGTGAAAGAAAGAACCTGCGGGCAGTCGAGGCAGTAGTTCTCCTTTTGTGCTTTTTGTTTTCTCTTTTTCTTCAAGATCTAGACCGATGTCGTCAAGCCCAAAATGGCATTCTGGCGACAAAGAAGAGTGGGAAGAAAGACCAAGGTTTCCAGGATATGCCGGCAAAGAAGAAGGAGAAGAACAACCATGCAGGTGCTCGATAGTTCTTTGTCTGGTTTCCCCTTTGTTTGTGAGCCAGGTATTGTTCCGACCGGCACTTGTTCAAGGGCAAAGAAAGTAGACAAGACGAGGTGGTGGTGGTGGTGGTGGTGAGTGCTGAGTTCCTCGGCTAGGTGGTCAATGGATAGAGTGTTTGGTGAATATGTAGTGAATAAGGCGAGTCCGCGCGGTAATCAGTAATGCCCAAGTTGTTGATATTGTTGTCGACAGTGGAAGAAATCAAGGCGAGTGGCCGTCTAGCAAGTCACCTTGACTGTGGACGATCACTCAAACCGAGTTGGATGAAATCTTGGACGCGGCCGTGAATCGAAGCAAAGTGAAGGAAGGGTAGCCGTAGCGTCCCGCAAAAGAAAAACCAATGTTTCTTAGACTGACGTAGGGAAAAGGGCGAGACTGGCGAGATCGACAGCGGGACAAGCAAGTCTGAGGGAGTCGTTCACGTCAGGTGTAGTCGGCGGCGCGAAGCAAGCGGAGGGACGCGCAGTCGTCGGGTGCGTTTGTTTCTCGACGACGACGACGACGACGACAACGAGGTCAAGGGGACCAAGGACGCAAAGTGAGTGAGGGTTGGTTTAGGAGGGGGCGCGCGAAAAGTGGTCAAGGGCCAAAATGCAGAAGAGACAGACAAATGCCAGGAAATTTCCAAAGTCTGAAAAGAAGTAAGTAGAGCGACAGAAAGATCAACATCAAGGATCGGCGGGTGGGAGAGCAGGGCAAGGTATAGATAGGTAAGGGACGGGAGGAGGGAAGAGAAGCTAAGGGGAGTGATGGATGAGGCGAGCGTACAAAGTAATACATACTAGACTAGACAGGCCCAACACAAAGCCAGAGGGAAAAAAAAATAAGATAAAAAAATATATAATTACACAAACACCAAAAAAGGCTGGCTGCCTACCTACCTTACCTACTACATACACGCCAACCAAGGACTTATTTCCGCCCAAGCCCCCTTGCTCATACCATACATGATCCCATTGCCGTTCGTGTGAGCTTAGCCCTAATTGACACTCACTTACTACATATTCGTCTACCCACGGTGGCGCAAGAGAAAAGAGACTCATCGGGTCGGGTCATCCATATCCATCCAAAGGTAGAGAGAGAAAGAAGCGGGTTTTTCGTACCAAGGGAGGACCAGCCAGCCACTCAATGCTCGTGTTTGTTTCCCCTCATGTCCCTGATGAGAAGCGGACAAACATGGTCCTCTCGGACGCGGTGCCGGAAGATCTCGCTTTAGGGAGTTTGACAGATCTCGCATCCTATCCAGAGGGCCATAGAGCTCTCCCGCTCCGACGAGGCAGGGGGAGGAGAGAGCCACATAACCGCATCCCATCCATTCATCCATCCCATGCAGCTAATTATTAGCTGCCCACCAAAAAAACATGACTGACGACAGGCTGAGCCTGAAGATAATAGGTGGATGACAAAACGGCGCAGGAAGGGGAAAGGCAAGTAAGTGGTGGACAGGAACAAGAGAAACGAAACATCCAAACTGATAGGCTGACAGCGGGCGCAACTTTGTGCAAGGGACGAGCGGGATGTCAGTCAGCACATCAGCACATCGGCACTAAAAATTTTGGTCCAGGTCCCACTAAAACCAGGCACTGCCAAGGAAAAGTACCCCTGCGTGCGCTGGCTTGGCTGGGGCTGGGCGCTGGGCCTTCTCCAAAGCTGGGTGGTGGCAGTGAGTGGCATGGAGTGGAGTGAGCCTGAACCGACATCAATCAATCAATCATCCATCAGCAGAGCGAGCAGCATTAGCGTGGCGCTGCCTCTCACACCCCCTTTCATCTCATCTTCTGACAGTAAGCAACGGTACAGAAAAAAGTGTTTATTTCTGGGACGAACGCCTCGTTGACAGTACCCCGTAGTAATCCCAGATGTTGGGAGGGGGATTACTGGGAGGAGGATTTGTGATGGGATGAAGCCGAGTTTCCGGTCAGCAAACGGGTGTTGGCTTGGTCTTGGTGCAACAATACCACACCATTCCGTTCCAGGTTCACACGACGGCTGCTGCTGCTAATATAAAAGACTCTTTTTGACACGACTTTGATGCGTCGCTGCCTCATCCCCAGAGCTTCTCTGATGGGGTTTGCTCCTTTTTGCCATGGTAATATCAAGGTATAATCAACCGTGTATAAAGCTCTTAATTTTTTATGACACTACGTGTTGATTGTGCAGGTACCCGCCGGATAAATGCTAATTAAATAAATGCCAAACACGTTCACTATCCGGCTTCTCTCATATAAACGGCGCTCAACAAAGTGCTTTCAATTCTTGGCAATCGACGGATAAATCTACTAGACTTTACGACAATCTTCGGACTTGTTTTCCCCTTCGCTCTCTCGGTTTAAAAAAGCCGCTATCAGTCTCGTAAAAATACGCAGAGTCATCCTGTCATTCAGCCCCGGCAAGGACCAAGAAAGGGCTTTTGGAAAAGGGGCCTGGAACTACATGCCACTCACTGCAGTCACACGGCAACAAAAGCACAAAGAAAAAGAAACATCTCATCCACAGGGTTCACCACTCGGAAGCTGGAGTCGATCAGGGCCCGAACACACGAACCCAAATGCCACTGCACATGCATGCGGAAGAAAAAATCCCCATCATTTGCAATCATGGGTGGTCTTTTTGTTCGGCTCAGCCGTGCCAGCCAAGCCAGCCCAAGCCAGGTTCTTCTTTGGTCGAGTTAGGTTGTTGATCTAGACTGACCAAAGCCACTCAAGTCTTCAAGCCACAAACCATTGACAGACTCAGAGTAACAGTCACACCAAGAAAGAGGGTTAGGAGTGGAGCCCGCTTTAAAAAAGCAAAAGTGGGACATTGTACTTTTTTGTCCCTCGCATCCATGTTTCTCTCTCGATTACCTCACCAAATTCGCTAGCTCTTCCTACCCTGCACCACCCGCAGCAAAGCCGCATGCATGCTTGGACCGCGGTCGGCGGGAAGCTCCAGGTTTTTGTACCAAAGCAAGCAAAAAGGCACCTTCAGTGACGAAACCTCGCCAAAAAGCCCCCGTCGCGGTAATTAATTGTTGGAGTTCCAACAACACCACAGACGCCCTCGATACATCACCCACCTACCCCCAAACCTTCCCTTCCCCTGCTCGACCTGCAGCCACCGGCGAACGGCCGACATAGATATACAATGGGTGCCAATTCCTCCAAGCCGACCACACACACCTGGTCCGGGTATGTCCGGAGCCCTCCCGTCGTCGTCCCCCGTGTCGAAGCTTTTCACCATACTGACGTCCTTTTCCCTTCCAATGCTTTCAGCTCACAACCAGCAGGCGTGTCGCAAAACATTGTCGAGTCGCTTCAGTCGAGCACAGAGGTTAGTCGGACACAAAAAAGACAAAAAGAAAACTGCCCCCCCAGGCCTTGGGCTCCAGCCCAACCCGCAAAGGGGGATAAGAGAACCGCTACAAAGACAGCTGACACACAAGCGCCCTCCGCGACCTCCCGTCAACACACAAAAAAACAGACAGACGCATCCCGCGCGCAATTACTAGAGCTCCAAGTCCAGGCCCGCGTCGCCGCCGAGCTCAAGAAGCTGCAGGCCGCCGAGGCCGCCGCTCTGAGGCAGGCGCTCGACAAGCTGTCGGAGCAGGAGAAGCCCGCCGCCTCCGGTAGCAACGACGACAAGAACACCGACAGCAGCAGCAGCAGCAGCAGCGGTCTCAGCCGGCTCACCGTCTCCAAGGAGGTGGCCGCCCTGCGCGAGAAGCTGGAGGAGGAGAGGAAAAAGGTCCACGGCCTCCCGGACGAGGTCGAGGGCGCGCGCTCAGAGGTCGTTCGCTGCCTGCGCGAGCACGACAGGCGGCCCCTCGACTGCTGGAAGGAGGTTGCAAACTTCAAGGAGCAGGTCAGGAAGCTGGAGAAGGGGTGGGTCGACAAGGTCGTCTCGTAGAAGGGCGCCAATGGTGTTTCTGGATGGATGGATGGATGGATGGAAATGTACTATACAAGGTTGTACAAGCTATACAAACAACAAAACGAGGTAACCGCTTGTGGAGATAGAGGCATTAATGGTCCTTATTTTTTCGAGATAGAGAGAGAAGCATATTTTGTGGCGGCGCATAGATAAGCAACAACAAGACACAAAGATGAGGGTATTCAAAGTTCATGTTATGGTCAACGGCTGCTCACCAAGTGCATCTTCACCGTCTACCACCACCCTCGAACTCTCCCTCTCCATGGCAACCTCCTCCCTCCGCCTCAGCCCCTCGGCCCGCTTCCGCTCCCTCCTCGCGTCAGCATCCTCCCAGCCGGGTGGCCTGCCACTACCACTACCACCACCACCACCACCAGAATGCTTCCTCCCCACACTGCCGCCGCCGCCGCCAAACTCCCCTGCCAGCGCCGCGCGGAATCGCTCGATGCGGTCCGCGTTCTGCCTGAACCGCTCGTTCGAGATCCGGATCAGCATGGCCAGGTACTCGGGCGTGACGAGAGGCCGTAGCTGCTGCTGCTGCTGCCTCCCGCCGCCGCCCGGTGTAGCGGCCTGCAGCACGCCGACGATGGACTCGAGGCCCAGGCCCATCGACCTGATGGCGACCATGGGCGTCGCCTGGTCCTCCTTGTGCTGCTGTGGTTGTTGTTGTTGCTGTTGCTGATGCCGGGCGTTGCCGACGAGGTTTATGGCCCCCGATTCGCGGAAGCCTGCTTCCAGCCCGCATCGCAGGACTGATTGGGCGTGCTCGCTTGATGCTGTGAGGATGTGTAGTATCTGACCGCCAGGAAGGGGTTTAGTTTTTAAACTTATTCCCAAGTAACGAAAGATGAATGGGAAAAAAGAGAAATTCTTTTTGCTTTCATAATGGGGTGGGGTGATTTGGAGCTTCGCTCTCTCTCCCCCAAAAAAAGTGTCGGCATTTTTTTTTTTTTTTTTTTGCTCACCATGGGCTCAAACTTGAAGTGCACAAGCCTCTCCTCATCCTCTCCCTCCTCGTCGTCTCCTCCCTCCTCCGCTACAGCAGCGGCATCACCACCCCAACCACCCTCCACCGAGCCGCCGAGACCAAACAGCACATCCACCAGGTCCCTCCCGCCGACATCAACGAGCGGCTCGTGGCTGACGTAGAGCCACCTGCCGCCGCCGCCCTTGCCGCCAACCGCGCCCGCCGGCCGCACAGCACCATCACCTGCATCACCGCCGTGCTGCTGCTGCTGCCGCCGCCGCCGCCTCGCCTTCCGACCCTCGAGGAAAACGCTCACCCGCCCGGCGCAGGAGCTGGTCGTGACGAGGCCCTCGAGCGCGTTGATCTCGCCGATCAGGTCCCGGATCCCCGAGTCGACGGAGCCCTTGGGCGAGGCATCGGCGTAGGCCGCGTCCGGGAGCGTGAGCTGCGCCGTTATCTTGGCCTTCTTTTCCCGGAACGAAGCCGGTATCATTGGGGCCACCGGGCAGGAGGTGGCCATGGCTGGTGGTTTTGGGGCTTTTCCCCTCGTTCAGCGGCTGCGGATATTGCCCGGTCGAAAGAAGAACAAAGAAAACAAAAAGAGAAAAAAGAGAAAGAAAAGAAAAGAAAACGGTCGATACCTTTTGCCGTTTGCTAGTTTCTGCTGGCTGCTCAAGTGGTATAAACAAAGCTCTAGGGGCCTCTTGACTAGAGATTCTTGTCGGACGGAAATCGAGTTTATATTCATCTGTGCCCCGCTCCTTGCATATGCCATAAAAATCGACTCTGTTTTCTACATCGCTGCTACCATGTTCACACCCAAACAGCCTCTCACCCAATGTTCGGCATTATACAATATTGTATTATGGTAGAAAACGGCAAGCCAGGTATTTCGAAACGAAATCAAACAAAGGAAGTGAAGAAAACACGCTCTCGAGATTGCGGTGGCCGCTCACATCGCACCAAAAATCCCCTCCACCCCCAAATTAATAGCACGGCCAATGTATGTGCATTTTCCTTGCCCCAAAAAATCCAAGGATGCGACCCTCACGCTGCGTCATCTTCGAAGCTCGTGACTTTGAAAAAGAGAAGTATGTATGTAGACTGAAAAACAAAAGAAAAAGGCGCTTACCAATGCATGTTGACAGAAGCAAACCAAAAGAGAAGCCCTTTCTTAGAGGTAAAAACATAGACACGAAAAAAAGGCTAAAACACCCTACTATGCCTCGCATAGAACTCATGTTGCAGTGGCGGCGAGAGTAGTCGGGCCCTGGAATCCGACGGCAGCCGGCCCGACATTCTGCATCTCCACGCCCTCCTTGGTCTCGGCCCGCCGCAGCTCCGATCTCTTCTTCGCCGCAAGTCGCTGGTCGCCCTGCGTGATCTTCTCCTTGAAGCGGTAGTACGTGGGCGGACGGGGCCTGCATAGCACGACGATCCAGTTCTTGACCCAGTTACCCTGCGCAAAGGCCCTGTATCGATCTTTCTTGAGGAACTTGTGCGAGTTGAGAAACTCCCTCGTCGTCTCGCCCCTCGCCATCAGGAATACGTGGTACAGCATCAGAGCGGCGGGGTATAAGAATCCCAGAAACCCGTAGATGACGAGGCCAAAGGAAACGCGGAAGTTGTTGATGGCTTCCCCAACAGAAATATTCTCCAAGCTCGCATAGGTGATTATTTGCCCCAGCGAAGATGCAAGGAGGTAGAGGGAGAGAAATGTGGTTGATGTAACAAAGGCGAAGAAATACCGGTAGTTGCGACGCCCAACGCAGTTGTTGAGCCACACACAGTGATGATCGGCCGTTTCAATGCAGTTGTCGCAGAGGCGGCAGTGATGGGTGCGCGGCGGCCGCCAGATATTGCATGTCCTGCAGTACTTGGTAGGCACCTCCATTGCGGCCGTCGCGCTCTCGGCAGATCGTATCAGTGTCCAGTCCGTTGTTGGCGGTCCAAGACGCAGGGGATCTTCGTTCTCGTCCGGGGGAGGAAACTGGTGTAGATTCCGTGGCAAGATCTATGCTATAACGTTAGCATCCTAGGAGAGTTCTCGCTCTAAGACCCACTGGGCACGCGCCGGACAATCTGGCTTACCCCTGGATCGGACACGGATGCGTGTATAAAGGAAGAAATGCAGATATAAAAGAGGTACGCAAAAGTTATGGGCACAGCCGGCGAGACATTCTCCCACAACCACGGGGCACTAAAAGCGAACCAGAGGGCAGAAGGCACGACCACGAGCGATCCGGTGGCGATGTTGATCGGCGTTGACCTTGTGTTTTGGAAACGCCCGCCTAGGCAAAAAACGGTGTTTCCCTCGAAAAATTCAAAGTTGCGACCGACCGCCTGGGCAAAGGTCTCCGTTTTCGTGTGGTTGGCTTGTGCTGCGGCCAGATCGGCAGGGCTGAGTTGCGGACTGGAAGCAACAGATTCGAGTTTCTCACCGCCCTGTATGTCCCGGTTCGGACCGGTCTGCGGTGAGCTATTGCGTGTCGGGAGCATGAAGCTAGAGCGGAAAGAGCGGGGGGTCCTAACCGGCGTGGAGATGTCCCTTGCGTTATAGCTCTTATCCGTTCGGACGGTGAGGCCGTTTACCCTCGTCTCCCGCGACTGGTGAAGCGGGCGCGTGCTATCCGACAGGCTGCCTTTCGGATAGTGACCATATGTCGGGCTTGTGTTGGCTGTGGCCCTTTCCGCTGTTCCTTCCATATCGGTGATTTCGGTTCCACGTGACCCTGGTGGTCGGATATCGGTGTTGTAAGCTGACTGCGACTGGGCCAGACGCGACATCATCTGGGGGTTGGTGAAGTCCGACGTCACGCTTTGGCGCGTGACACTGCGTCCGTCGCGGGACAGCTCGATGTCGCCGCGGCTCTGATTCCGGAGCAGCATCGTAGGTCGAGTCCCGCTCCTCTGGGCCTGCAGTTTCTGGGAGCTCATCGGATGGAAGAAGGCGTGCGACGTGAGCGACGGGACGTGGCTCCGGCTGCGTGAACTGCCAGGACGCCCGCTGGTGACACTGCTTGCCGCGATACTGGAGCGCTTGCCTAGAGCATGACGCAGAGGCTGGTTCTGGGTTTTCGAGGACAATCCGGTCCTTGCGGTGCCCGGCCGCGAGACGTTGTCCAACTGGCTGCGGCGGCGAAGGCTCTTTCCCGCGGTCTGTACATCCTTAGATCCCTCGTCTTCGGAAACGATGTCCGTCATACGGGAGGAAATGATACTAGGTGGTCCAGCCATGGTGAAACAGAGACAAAGGCTTGCGAACGGCTCGGAACCCCACAGATCTTGTCTTCCACGGCGACGCCTCCAACTTCAAGGGATGCGCGGTTGTGTGTCGCACAGCTCACTTGCCTGTGTCCGATCCTGATGCACACACCGACTCGATGTGCCGAGACCAAAGATGGCTGTGATGAATGGGTCAACCGCAATGGCTTGGGTGCATTCTCCTGTATGCTGTGGTGCGCTTTGCTCTCTGGCTGGCTAGGTGGGTAGTCGTCGTTTCGGTCGGGAGCTGATCGGATCGAGTGGATAATTACAACAGGCCAGGCGACAATGAGTGACGAGAAGATTGAGGCCGAATGTACGCTGGCCGGCGCGTACAGCAGGGCGTCGTCGCAGGCGACGATGTCTGTTCCCTGGTTATGTACTGTAAGGTAGGGCAGGCTTGCCAAGAAACCGCCGTTAGATTGAGAGACGGCGGGTTCGCGTGCGGTTGGTTGATTGTGTTTCGTTGGGTTGGAGGGCCAACGAGGTGCGAGATGGATGGCCGATATGTTCAGTGTGACGAAGAACAAAACAGAGCGCTTTGTGCGACAACAACAGCAAATAATTAAAGGAGCGTGTGAAAGAATTGAAAATAAGGTATCGTGGGATGAATTGTATGGGATGGACAGACAGCGGAAGCGGGAAGGGAAATCCTGGGTAATTAAAAACTGGTAACGTCCGACAAAAACAACAAGAGGACGATTGATTAATGGCCCCCGACGCTATTACATTGGAGGTTGCCAGGGATGTGCCCGGTCTCTCCCAGGTTCTAACAGCTTTTGGGCTACAGGCCTGGAAGGGCCCAGGGGTCAGTGCGCGCGGTCAGTCACCAGCTGATCTTTGTTTCCCCGTTACAGTGATACACTGTGAACACCAACTGTGCTTCGGTTTATTGGACGGATGTCGGACTATCCATAATTCCGGTAGTCTCGAATCCCAAGGCAATTTGGAAGCTGCCCAGCAAATCGTATGACGGCCGAGCTTGCTGAGCCTAATGTCTACCTACCTCGTACAGCCATAACAGCCATTGTCGTCACATTTCCCCCATAACCGATCCACGACCGACTCGACTCGATTCGAGAACACCGGCACATCACATTCGACCCAACATTCAATCACGTCCCCCGAGATGGCGTCTTTCATTGCCAGGCGGGCCTTCACCACCAGCGCCCGCAGGCTCGAGGCCGGCGCAAAGGAGCACATCCTGAAGCAGGAGAGCAAGAAGGACCCCGAGCTTATGGTGCGTTATGCCAGACAGTACCGCCGCTCCAGGACCACTGCAGTCTGATGGGATGAGGGGAACTGTTGGCTAGCCGGCAAGGAGTCTCACGACAAAGGCATCTAACAAATCATTCACATCATTTAGATCCTCGGCGGCGTCATGGTCGCTGCTCTTGCTGGTGCCGGCTTCTACTTTGGTATGCAGTGATGGAACTGCCTCAGGCTTGGGTACTCGCAAAAAGAAGTGCAATCTCTGACAAGACCGTCTTCACAGGCCGCACGCCCACTTCGGCCACTTCCGAGACCAAGGTCCCCTTGGCCAAGGACGCCATGCCGTGGGAGAGCGAGGCCGGCGGCTCGGGCAAGTACAAGTACCACCCGGGCGGTGACCCTAACGCGGCTCCCAAGGACGCCCCCAGCGCCGTCAACGTCGTCGTCGTTCCTGACGTGGAGCTCCCCAAGGTTAGTAATCTCGACCGGGCTGGAACCATGCTCTTGTGAGCCAGAGGCTTATGCTTTACATTTCTATGCAGCATCTCCACGATAAGTGGAACAAATGGGGCAAGGACGGCTACTAGAGAGTTTTTTTTGTGTCCTGACATTCAAAAAATCAACAAATATGGCCCATCATGACATCTACCAGATAGAGAGCGGTAGTGCCAGACAAGGCGCCAATGTACATAGCAGGGCAGAGCAGTACGGACTCGGCTCCCGAGCAGGGTCGGGACGGCTACGTCCGTTTTCTTTGTTCGAGGGCCGAAGGGCGGTAGGAGGTGGTGCTGATGCTGAGTCCTTTACGGCACGAAGTGAAGTGCATGCCGTATTACTCGGAGGAAGGGAAGATTATAGAAGCTTGAATAACTGGCCCGCGATGTGATGTTCGTGCTCCACTCGGTGCTGCAACTGAGTTTCCTCTGTGTGTTATGTGAAATTGTAATCTGCAGGTCACGTTCGCCCGAATGGTGGAACATGTCGCTTTCTGCGGTAGTATTGCATGCAGAACAACAGGTATAGTTTGACAAGGTCATTTCATGTGGGTGGATAGGATGAGGGACGAGGAAAGGAACTGGATGACCAATCCAAGATCTTCTTTGTTGGTTCTCGCGGGGTTGAAGTTCTGGGTAGTCGTCATCATCACAAAGTCAATTCCCGCTACCTTTCATGTCTTAGGAATTCCCTACTCTTCAACACAATGAAGCATCTCGTTTGACCAGGGGAAGGTGTGCATTCAGACATAATCAAGCTATATCTTCCCGGACCTAAGCCTGCAGGCACACATTGGAAATCAAGCTTTTGTCATCATTCAGTCCATAAATATTGTCCAGCGCTATTGATGATCAGCCTCACGCCACCACCTCGATAACAGCTTTCTTGCGGGCTTGCAAAACACACCGAGGGGAAGAGAGAGAGAAGACAAGATGCAAATGGGACGCCCGCCAAACGACTCTGTAAATGCTAAAACCTCATGATTTCGTCTGTCATGGGCTTTCAAGCTTCCATGGAGATGAGATGCGAGCAAGATATAGAAAACCTGGGTCAAAAGAAACGCGATGAGGGGTAATCAACTACCAAAAGACCCAAACAAAACAAACCCCCACAGGAAACGCCAAACATGGACAAAAAAAAGGGAGTATAATCATGTGAAATCCAGCAAAGCCACTAACAGAACCCTAGTCAAGCAGATGACGAGACGGCCGATGGAGTATGTTGCTGCTGGTGGTGCAGGCGGCGACGAGCACCCGGTCTCCTGGTCGCATGCCAGCGAGTCTCGGCGGCGGCATCGCCATCTGACGAGTCTGAACCCGTCGCTTCGACCTCGGCCTGGGCCGGCACCTCGCCAGCCTGGGCCTCCTTGGCGGCCTGCTCAAGGAACTGCGCATAGCGCGACTTCTTGTTGTGGATGCCGCACTCGGTCTTGTTCTGGCCCTTCCACCTGCCGGCCCTCTCGTCCTCGCCATCGGCGACGGGGCTGGTCGAGTGCCAGTCGCCGACCGACTTGTAGCCCCTGTCGAGCAGCTCGTTGTATGGCACGTCGTTCTCGCGGATGTACCTCTGCACGTCCTGGAACGACCAGTTGACAAGGGGGTTGATCTTGACGACGCCCGTCTCGGAATCGACCTCGACGATGGGGATCTTGTTGCGCTGCCCGCCCTGCGACCTCCGGCGGCCCGTCAGGACGGCGCAAACGTTGAGCTCCGAGTAGGCGCGCTCCTGGGGCTCGACCTTGGCGGCCCAGTCGTAAAACTCCGAGTTGGTCTCGTACAGCCTCTCGCCGAACCGGGCCTCGAAGTCGGCCGCCGTCTCGCAGTCGGCCGGGCGGTACACGTGCAGCTTGACGTTACCGTACCGCTCCCGGACTCGGTCGACGAGCTTGTACGTCTCGTCAAAGTGGTACAGCGTGTCGAGGAAGATGAGCTCGACGGGGGGCAGGACTGACGACTCCTTCTCCATTTTGGACAGCATGTCGAGCGTCACGAGGCCCGTCAAGCCAAAGGCTGTCGTTTGGTACAGGTTCGGGAAGAGGACGCGGCAGAAGCGGAGGATATCCATGGCCTGCATCTTCTCGAGCTGGTCATTGATGTGGCGCAGGTGCGCAGGCGTGAAGGAGACCCGGGGCAGGGACGCTGTCGACGAGCTGGATGAGCTGTAGCCCGAGTCCATCTCGGGAGCGTCCTCGAACTTGACCCGGTGGGCCTTGAGGCGAGGCGAGGACTCCAGCGAAGATGGTTGCGTCATTATGGCGGTGGTCGTGGGCTGATGGTATGTTAAAATGTGGTGGGCTTAACTGCTACAGCACCGACGTCCTCGGGGGGATATATGGTGGTAGGGAGGAAGGTAAGTCTTTCTACGCCGCTTCAAGCTAATATCATGTATCAAACAGGAAGTGATCAGGTAAGGAGGATGGCTTCAGCGGTGTATAAAGTATGTTCTATCAATAGGGTTACAAGGTAATATGGTGGTGCAGAGGATATGATGGTCGAGTGTCTGCACAAGGAGGACCGACGGTTTGTATAAGGGTAGAGAATTCAACAACACGGAGGTCAGCGAAGTCATTGGAACGCAAATGAATCCCGCCTCAGGGCCCCAGGAAAAGCTCCAAGTACTGTTTCCGCCCCTGGTAGCCTGGCCCGGTACTTGCCTCCCGTTGTCCAAAAGGTCGAATGTGCATCGATGACCTCTTACAAATCGAGGCGGCGGACGAACCACGTCCCTGCGATGACGATTACATCAGCCGTAAAAACTCGTTTGTCGCAGGGAGCACGCAATAGCGGGACCAACAGGGCAAACGCCAAAGCCGGGAATGGCCTCAGAGCCGGAGCGATCACGACATCGCCCGCTACGCCATTTGTTTTGCGAGGAGCCGACGCAAACGCGCCCTCATTGGCCGGGGGCCGCCCTTTGGCCTGTTTGGGACTGGGAACAAAAGTTCAGCCGTGTGAGCTCGGGGAGAGGACAGCGCAGGCTGGCTGACGCGTAATAAACAATGGTCTGAACTTCGGCAGTAGGAAGTTTGGGGCACTTACTATATACATGATGATGGAATGAGTCTGTCTGTCTGGGTGCAGACAGAGAGGTGGAAGGCGGGCCGAGAGCCAGCCAACGCCGCTTTAGTCGTGCCCAGGCTTCTCCGACAGCCACCACCGACAGCCGGCGGGTGAGGTGAGGTTAGCAAGCAGCACCGTTGTTTGCGAATCCGAGCAACCCTGGCGCTGATATCATTGAGTCGGTCACTTCGAAAACAAAAGGGGCGACATTGATCGGAATCATAATTAGGTTATTATGTCTATTTTCATCAAGTTTACAGCATCGGCGTTCACTGTATGGGAATGGATCGTTCATTACAAACCACTATTTTTTGTCGTCATATTACTTATTAATACTTACCTGCTCAGCAAAGATTGGCGGCGCTAAACGCAAGTTGCTCCGCAGCCACCTGCAGCCGCGCTCGTCACGTGCTCAGCCCAGTCAACTCAACGGCTCCAGGCCCAGCCACTCAGGGTTAGGACCAGTCCAGTTGGCTGGTCTGATCCCCGCCAAACCTTGGATTGACCCCTCCGTAGCACCGCATGAATTTTAGTTAGTTAGCCAGCCTCTATTCTGAGCTTCGCCAGCCAGACTGACAAGGCGGCCCATCGTTTGTCGGGATCAGCCTTGATTCCAGCATTGTAACTTTTCTTCTTCTTCATATCAGGCGTCCTGTATATTGTAGATCATCCACACGACCATTGTTAGCCGGCTTTGTCCGCCCGCCTGCCGTTGCATTATCCGACTAACTTTGGGTGGCAGTGTGCGTGCAGTGCAACGCTACTTGCCTGTTTCCGAGTTGGAGCCCCAAAACCTAGAAGCTCAAATTTCTAAAGGAAGAACGAATAAATGGAAGAGGACAAAGGCACGGCTTCGGCTCCGGGTCCGGCCCCGGCTCCGGCCGCTGCCTCCATCCGAGCCCGCCCGCAGCTGGGTGCCATGCGGAGCTCCTCGTACCTCCAAGACCATCAACAGTACCGCCCGCCCGGAAAGCCCGAGATGCACTCTGGAATCGACGCTGTCGTCGAGGACCGAACAGTCGGCCAGTCCCATTTGGTACTACCGGCGTCACCCCGCCCGGCCAAGGCCGTCTCGCCCGGCCTCAAATCCGCTACCTTCAATGGCGTCCCTTCGCCCGAGAACCCACCCAAGGTTATCGACAGCGGCTTGAACCATGCCCTTTCCCATCCAAACTGCGCTCCTTCAGCTGGAACCACGGTCAGCAGACTGGTGGTCACTCTGATGTACAAGCCAACGGGCTCACGTGCCCCCAGCGCGGTCCAGTCGCCCAAGCTTCCTTCATCGACCTCCAAACAAAGCACCTCCGAAGAGGCTATTGACATTCCCCCGAATCTGGCGCCTACCAGCAACCTCGATGCCTTCCCGCTTGAGCCGCCCACCGGCGAGGAGCAGCCCTTAGACCATCTTTACGGCTCCTATGTCTCCCCGCTCTGTGTCGCCTCGTTCCTTCACCTCATGTCCACCTTCCCCATCCCGCCGGGCTCGACAGATCCAACCAGCGCCCACCGCTGCATGGACAGCGCCGCACACCCATGCGTCGTCGAGCTGATTCTCAACCCGGCACCCTCGCCGAGCTACCTAGCCCTCAAGGACTTGCGCAAGCACGAGCTCATCTACCGCTTCGAGCGGGAGTGGAGCGTCGACGTTGTCCTGCAGATGGAGTCGCCCTTCCGCCGCCACAAGCGCCTTGTAGTCTTCGACATGGACAGCACCCTAATCACTCAGGAGGTCATCGACCTGCTGGCCGCCACCATCAAGGACCCCCCGGACCTGGCCCAGCGCGTGGCCGACATCACCCACCGCGCCATGCTGGGCGAGCTCGAGTTCGACGCTGCCTTCCGCGAGCGAGTCGCCCTGCTCAAGGGCCTGCCCGCAACCCTCTTCAACGACCTGCGCCCCGTCCTTGACGTCACCCCGGGCGCCCGCCAGCTCGTCAAGGTCCTCAAGCGCCTCGGCATCCGCACCGCAGTCCTCAGCGGCGGCTTTCTCCCGTTGACGTCGTGGCTGGCCGGCGAGCTGGGCATCGATCACGCGCACGCCAACGAGGTCGTCATCGACGCCGACGGCAGGCTGACAGGCGAGGTCAAGGGCCTCATTGTCGGGGCTGAGCGCAAGCGCGACCTTCTGCTTGAGATCGCCGCCAAGGAGGGCATCGCGCCCGACCAGGTCGTGGCCGTCGGCGACGGCGCCAACGACCTGCTGATGATGGAAGCCGCCGGGCTCGGCGTCGCCTGGAATGCCAAGCCGCGCGTGCAGATGGAGGCCGATGCACGCCTCAACCGCGAGAGCCTCCTGGACCTGCTGTACCTCTTTGGCTTCACGTACGACGAGATTACAATGCTCATGTAATTGGGACAAGTCATTGGGGTAAAGAATTGGCTGTTGTCAAGGCATCAGAAGGGTCATTAAGGCAAATGTAAGTAATGAGCAACGCAAAGCAAAGGATATGACGAGAAAATGACTGCCCAAAAAGCCCTCCAAAAAGGGAGACATTAGCCAGAGCTCAAATCTGTATATATAAAACAACAAATAGAGTTATTGGCAAGAATTCAAAAACCCAGTTTCGTTTTTCGGCAGCAAGAAAAAAGCTCGATAAGAGTACAAAACAACCTTGGGAAAGAAGATAAATTTACACCCGATTTTATGCCAACGCTGAAGACCCAAAATATCACCAAATCCAGGAGATTGCCTAATTCCCACCAGGCGACGCGGCCTTGCTCTCTTTGGCCGAGGGCTCAGCTTCGGGCTCAGCCGCGGGCGTAGGGTCAGCAGCCGCCGCCTCGTCGGGAGCCTTAGCCTCCGGCGACTTGATCGGCGCATCGTCTTCGGCCGCCTTCGAAGGCTGCTCGCCAGGGACGACGGCAGCGGATTCTACCCCTTCGTCCTGCACTGCGGCCTTGTTGCGCTCGTCCTGCGCGTTGAGCTGCGCCTCGAGCCCGGAGAAGAGGTCCGGCGCGTCATCCTCATCCTCGGTCGATTTGGCGGGCGCCACTGGCGGCGACGGCTTGTTAGGCGCCGGCGACGCCTCGGACGCCCCAGGAGCTTCAGACACCGCAGGTGCGACTTCTTGAGGTGCTGGAGGGGTCGGATCCTCCACCTCGGCAAACTTGGATGGCTCTTCCGCCGACGGGACGTCGGCGGACTCCTTCGGTTCCGGAAGGTCGGGTGTGACCTCTGCCTGCTCCGGCGTCTTCTCGGCTGCCAACTCGACGGCTTTGGTGTCGGCGGGATGGTCTGGCTCGGCTTCCTTGTCCTGCGGGTTGCCATCGGAAAGCAACTTTGCAGGAGGAAGCGCATCAGCCTCGGCATCGGCCGGTACACTGGCACTTTCTGAAGCCGCCTCGATTTTGGGTGTGGTCGCTGGTGTGGGAGATGGCTTGAGATCCGGCAGCACTGACGGGGCAGCTTTAGGGGAAGGTGCCTTGGCCTCCTCGATTTCCATGGGCACATTCAGGGATTTCGCCGCTTCCGAAGCCTCAGGTTCCGGAGCCGGAGCATCCTCCATCGCAACGTCGGGTGCAGGGGCCGAGCCGATCACCATTGCCGTCGTCTCGGTCGAAGTGATCTCTTCTTCTTTGGTGACCTCGACTACTGTGCTCTCAGCAACGGTGGTTTGCTCCGTTGCTTGATCATCCTTTGAGCTGTCAATAACAGCGGTGGTCTCTGTGACTTGAACATTTGCCGAGATTTCTCCAAGTTGCTGCTCGCCCTCTGGCACATTTTGCGCTCCCGGCGAGGGTTCCTCCAGCTTGGGCGACAGAATAGGTGACTTGTTAGTTGGGGACGGCACGACCACGTTTTTCAGGGGGCTGCCCTCAGCCGGCGGGGACGTGGATTTAGAGATTCCAGCAGGCGTAAGCAAAGTACTCTGTGCCTCGGACGGCTGGCCCACGACATCGGCGCCGCTGCTGGCGGACGAGTCCGGCGCCTCCTCCTTCTTCTCGCTGGGCTGAGGATTTGATACGTTTTCAGTGGCTTCCAATACCCGCTCAACATCGCTAGTGCCCTCCATCTCGATATCACCATCGCCTTCGTCACCATCGTCGCCGTCGTCTCCGCCATCGCCATCACCATCATCGCCGTCTTCGTCGTCTGATGCTTGCACGGATTGGTCCATAGGATCGCCCTGCGCAGCGTCGCCCGCAAGCGAGGGTTGGGGCTGAGATGAAGCCTGTTTCAGCCTTGTCAGTGCAACTTCACGGCTAAAGCAACGAGGTATATCAATACTTACGCTCGGAGCTGCTAGGCCATCTAGGGTAGCAGGGGTGACACCTGCAGCAGTTGCAGCCGCTGCGGCATCGGAAGTCTCAACACTCGATGGTGGCCTTGTACTCGCCGGCAACGGCAGCCTGCCCTTCTTCCTACCCCGACCGGGGCCCTTGGGCTTCCTCCTCGGTGGCGGCGGCTTCCTCCGCGCCGGGGTACCCTGCTGCGCGGGCTGCGCAATCTCGGTCGCGGGCATGGGAACGACACTGGTGGATATGATCTCGCCGTCCACGGGCTGGCCCTCAGTAAGTGTTATGGTCTGCTCGTAAGGGTTGCCGGCGGCGTCTACGCGGCGCACCGTGGCGCGCGTGATGGACGACGTCGTAGAGTGCAGCACCTCGGCCTTTGGCTTGAGCGTGACAGTGTTCTTGCGCCGCTTGGCGAGGTACGACGCCGTGGCGCCCTCGGCGTTGCGGGGCACCTGCTTCCAGACCTTGACGCTGTAGCCCTTGGCGCTCACGTCCTCCTTCTTGTCGGCCTTGTCGGGCGCGGGCCCGTCGACGTCGGCGTCGTCATCATCCACGGGGGCGGGACGCTTGTAAAGCCTTCCGGAGCGGGCGGCGCGCAGGAGCTCGAGCGAGTGCGGCGCGAGGAGCTGTGAGTCCTTGGGCATGCCGTAAGGAAGCTCGCGGGCCCAGATGTCGTTGTCGTGGTGCGCCTCGACCTGCGCAGCGGGCGACACCGTCACCCACTCCTGGCGCCACTGGCGGACGGGGAGGCCCTCGAAATCATCGTGCTCGGGGTACCCTGATCGGTTTCCGCGACGCGTCTGTGGGTTGTCGGCGCGGAGCTGTTAGTTGTGCGCCTCATGTCGAGGCGATGGAATGCGCTATGCGAAGGAGTAAATAGGATAAGCATGCATTGATTTAGGGGGTTGAACTTACGCCTGGCGCCATGGTAAAAGGATGTTTGCGGGTATGCCACGGTGTTTGCCAATTGATGCTGATTAGATGCTGATGGGGCCGTCGTGGATTTTGGATCAACTGATTGCGGTAAGTTCAATGGGGCAAGGATTAAACCACGCAAGTTCTGTTGTCATCGTGCGCGAGCCGAGATAAGAGATAACTCTACAGTATATGTACAGTGCGTAGAATCGATGGCCGACTAGTCTAGTCTAGGTGCTCAAGATACATACGTCGTAGGTAGTTTCCTTACACCGGACTGATTCGGAGTTTGTCTTTCATACGTGTAGCGAAGCTCCTTGGAAGAGGACATCGTTCAAGACATAGAACACGGACCTCTTTGTCCTCAAGGATGGTCATGAACATCCTCATATCAGATAGCTTTTGTACATATTATAGTACATGCGGCTACTCAGTGTAGCACGCTAGACTCTAGTGGCCAAACAAAGTTGATAAATGCGCCTTTTGCATGTTTTCCAAAGCCGACTCCATGTGTCAAGAGACCACCCTTCGCTCTACATCAAGCTGTGGTACGGAAAGGAAGTCAGGATTAGTCCGACACCCCATTCCAACAGGAGAGAAAACCAGAGATAGTCGTTGAACTTACCCATGCGACTTTTGCCGGACTATGTCATTGCCATCGCCCGTCTCTTTGCCCTGTAGACAAGAGAAAATCAGCAATCCCATCCCCGAAGCATCCGGCAGATACGTGCAACTTACCGAGATGCCAGCCTCGATCACTAGCCTGTCGTGCTGGTAAAACTGTCCCAGAATCGCTTGTCTCTGTTCCGATCCCTCAGAGCGTTAGTCCAAGCTCTCGCACGCCTTCCCAAGCCCGTCATTTGGTATTTCCCCCTTGAACTCCCCCAGCACCTCCCACAAGCCGCGTGAATGTAACGTACCTTCATGACCTGAAGGTCCTTCAGGCCCTGCTGGTACAGCTGCTCGACCCGCGCCGCGTCCTTGACGTCCTTGCTCTCGCGGAACGCATCGCGCGTCCTCCTCCTTGCGTACTCGCGGAAGTTGTAGGCTGGGATCTGGCTGCTCTGCCTGAGTAGTTGG
>JASAOQ010000863.1:0-12747 GCA_031306065.1 Pseudopyricularia cyperi | reverse complement strand
TTTTTTTTTCTTTTTTTTTTTTTTTTTTTGCTCGGAGCTCGCTCGAGCGATTGGAGAAACGTGTAGCGCGGCCATACCAGATTTTTGATCTGCTGGGCCGGTTGGCCTTTGAGGACTGAGCCGGTTGCTGACATCGTGGCCGGAGGTTTGGATCTGGGATTGGGGGGTTCGATGGATGCTATCAAAGCGAAAGCGGCAGAAATCAATATTAGGTGCCACTTTGAAGCTACGGACGGCATCTGCGGAAATCGGCGACGTCAGGGGCGAAAGCGCAACTGGCTGGCCCACCGCAAACGCGTAATTGACCCTAACCCTATATCGGCGGCTCCCATCCTTTCGCCATGAAGCACGCATTAAATCGGCTGTTTCTTAGATTACTTTAAATATATCTATAGACTTTAAATTACTGGGTTGATAAAGCCACTGCCTGCCAACCGTCCCAGGGTCCGTGGCGTGTGACAAGTAATACAAAAGCACCAAAGCGTATGATACATTCATGAACTGCCTGAGGCTGCAGAGCCCCGAGGGCCCCCTCGGCCTTTGCTGATTACTTCAAAGCCTTCAATGCGATCGAGTTCCTCTGCGATATATCCGCTAGAACCCGATCCAGCGGGACCAGGTGGTCCTCTATATTCCTCGACTGATTCCTGGGCCCGGCGCCACCGTCCTGGCCAGGCGAGGCATTCCTGTGTGCGGCATTCTGGTGACGGTCAAAGTTCATCTCGGCACACGTCTCGGAGCAGTAGCTGGTGAGGACCTTGGCGGGATAGATGCAGTCATTGCAGAGGACCAGGCTCGCGTCCACGCCGGACATGTCTTCGTCACCCCCTCTGCGCAGCTGTATGCAGTCGTCTCCCGACGAGCAGATATGCGCCTCGGTGACATGGTCGTCCTGTAGGGTTCGCAAGGGGTCAGTTACATGTAACAGACAAACAAATAAGACTGCCATCGAGAAATATGCAAAGCCAGTACTTACAAATCCCACTTCGTAGCACGCGTCCGTGCAAAAGACAGCGGGCGGCCCCTGACCGCACACTTCCGATCGCACCAGACACAGCGTGCACGAGATGTATGACTTTGGATCCGGCAGCGTCGCGCAAGCGGTGCATGGCGACACGTCGAGCGACGGCTGCTGGTGGTGCTGGTGCTGCTGCTGATTCCCAGCCTCGTCCGCCCTGGGAGTCTTGGTCTTCTTCTTCTTGCTCTTGAGATGCGCCGTCTGCGCCCGGCGCAGCTCGTCCAGCCGCTGCATGTGCTTCTCCTTGACGCTCCTGGACGCCCTGCTTGCTGCCTGCCGTTCGATCATCTGGTCCATAAAGACGTCGAGCGCGCCCTCGTGCGCCGTGTGGAAGATATCCTCGCGGACCTCCCGCCTCTGCCGCGGCGTGGCCTGCTCCTGCGCGGCAGCAACGAGCCTCTCCAGCGCGGCGTCCAGCTCCCGCGCCGCCCCCGACGCGCCCAGCCGCCCGCCGTCCAGTATCCCGTCGATCTCCGCCAGCGCCGCCTCGAGCGACACGCCTTCGCCCTGCAGCCGGTCAAGCAGGTGCGCATGGCCCGCGTCGCCGACCAGCCGCTGAATCACCCGCGACGTCCGCACGCGGTCGCGGGCCCAGTCGCGCCGGGCGCCGTCGAGGCGTGACTCGACGGCGTCCACGGCCCGCCGCGGGTCTCCCCTCGCCTGCGCGATCAGGCGGTCGAGGTCCTCGGAAAGGTTCGGCTGCGACGAGGCGAGCCAGGCCAGTTCCGGGGACTTGGCGTGGCGCGTCGCGAAGTGGTCGAGCAGCCGGCCGCAGCACTCGGCGCATTGTGCGATGTGCTGGTGGTTGTGCGCCTTGGAGCACGAGTCCCTGAGGGCGGTGGCTTCGTCTTCAGTCAGCTTCTTGTGGTGCCGTGTGGCAGCCACGGCATCCCAGACTTCCGTCATGGTTGGGGATGATGTAAAAAGTATTCAGTAATGGTTCTGTTCCTGTTGTGATGGGGAGGGGAAGATGGCTAGAGAATTTGTCGCAAAGCTCCAAGCTTCTGCCGGCGCTAGACCGCGTGCGCCAGGGTAGGTAGGTACAGTACGTGAACTTCCCCAGGTAAAGTAGCCAACCGGGCCCCTGTAAATTCGCACCAGACCCACCAATGTGCTTCTCTCCGCCCGGGGTTTCTCATTCCGCGATTGCGACACCCTTCTTCCTCGCCGCCCACAGACCATTGAACGCATTGCGAATTCGACATGGTAAGTGAACCAGCTTTCCAAGCCGACCAAATCGATCCGTTTTCTGTATGGCGACCTGACGATTATCATCTCCCCACCAGGCGGACAAACTACGCTCCCAGCAAGAGCTCGAACGGCTGCAGGCCAAATACATCGGCACCGGCCACCCGGACACGACGAGCTGGGAGTGGAAGACCAACATCCAGCGCGACACGTACTCGAGCATCGCCGGCCACCCGCCCCTGGCGGCATACATTGCGTTGGCCGAGAACGAGCCGGTATCGAAGATTCGGGCGCAGATGATCCGGGTAGGTTAGGTTCTTGTATGCTGCCGGAAAGGCGGAGAAAGTTCTTTCGCTAGACTAACGAGCCACTCTCTCTCTCAAGAAAATGATCCAGCCTTGCGGACCGCCTCCGGCCAGGGAAGGGGACGATGCCGCGTCTCAACAAGGCAGTTGAAACATCCACAGGTGTCATTTGAACGGAAACGGTAACAGAAAAAAAACGAGACGAGATTGCCCCTACCCACGGACTGGCGCAGTCTGATAGCGGCCGGCGCAGAGGTGTGTGTACATGCCTCTAAACTTACCGCCGCCAAACCAAGCGCTTCGTGGACATTTTGCTGGAATTGGACGTGTGAAAATGGACAAGGCGCACACGGTTAACTCAAGACGAACATGCAAGGGCCGTTCAGGCACAGTTGGGTGCGAAATTGGTCTGGCCGTCTAAGACGAAAGGTATTGAAGTAGGAATCGCAGGCCGTCCGTCGGCAGTGTCTCTACAATATCTACTATTCGTCGTCTTCCTCATCTGCGTCCGCGTCTTCCTCACCACCTCGCTCGCTTGATGCTACGCCATTCAAAGCCCTCCGCTCTTGGATCTTGAAGCTCGCCCGCAACTTTGCCTCGAGCTCCTCGTCGTATGCCTCGCCGTACACGCCCCTTACGATGCTGGCCATGGCCTCGTCGGTCAACTCCTGCTTGCCGCGCGGACCGATGCGCCACGTGATGGAATCGTTGTCGTTCGAGGGGTTGCGCTCCACGGTCTTGACGATGTAGCCCTGCCTGATGAGCCTCGCGAGGAGCTGGTCGGTCTTTTCGACGGGCGTGTTGGCCTCGGCGTTCAGCCTTTGCAGGTATCGCTTGAGTTTCGGATCGCTCAGCTCGCCGCGGTTGAGCTGGATTATGGTGATGATTAGGGAGTAGAGCCCGATGAATGCGGCCTCGTGTTCGGCGGTTGGGACCCGCGACGGCGTCACGATGGCCGCCGTCCTGTACTCTTCTTGGAGTATGGTTACGAGGATGTATGCGTTGGAAGTAGCCGTGCTCTTGGACTGGGATTTTGCAGCTGTTTGGAGGAAGAGGGGCGCCAGTCAGTACACGTCATACGCAAATTTGGCCTGGCCTTTACGCAAGACGCACCTCTTCGTTGCTCCTCTACGGACAGTGTGGTTTTGTCCCTGACTGGCAACTCGACCATCTCCATACCGAAGACGGCACGGAGCTGCTTCTGCGCTCCATCAAAGACCTTTTTGAAAGATCTACCATGTATGCCCAGGACTGACGCGTGAATGTCAGCTTTTTTTTTTCTTGCTTTCGTTCGTAGTCCAGCGCATCGGACAAATCAAGCTGATATTGGTTGGTGTGCGGGCCAAGGCAACCCTTCTTACCCTTGTCTCTTATGCCTTCTCTGCGTATTAGAGTCCTCGAATACTCGCAGGCCAGCGCATATCTGACCAGCTTCTTGATCAACTGCGTCTCGATCGACCCGTCACCCTCGTGGACATTGCCCTCCTCGCTTGCGCCATCGCTGTCCGCGTCTCCGCCAAGTCGTTGACGCTGGGTAGGACGGTCGTCTTCCGCCTCTGATTCTTCGTGAGCCTAAATAGTGTGAGTGTTTGGGGGAAAGGGCCACCGAGGAAATAAGTACAAGTTAGAGCGAACCTAGAACTAACTCACTTGTCGCCGCCGACGTTGGATGGTGGGCATGTTGTACGAGATGTTGGTTGTGGGGACTGCTGCTCGTTGCGCAATCTTTGCAGTAAATGTATATGTATAATACAAGATATCTGCATTCGTGGTCACTGACAGTCACTGACAGTCATAGAGAGTCGAAGATGTAGCTACACAGCTCAACATGACGTTGAAATCCCTTGAGGAAGCTGAGGTTGTTAGACGCGACGCGACGTGGGGTCGCCGTTGGTTGTGAATTCAATTGAGCTGCTAGTGCTCCCTCCTTAAGAACCCGGATCCTTGTCGGTATTACCAATTCCGGCATAGCGATAGCGACCCACGCTGCCGCCAGGGGAGCTACGAAAGTGTCAGGGGGGGAAAAATGTGGCAAGCATTTTGGGCGAGCTTCATGGAGAAAAGCTTCACTGCAACAGAAAAAGTTGCACAACATACACCGACGCCCAACTTGGCCAACCAGGGATCTCTCCATACCGGCAAACCAGCTGTGACGGCGCTCAAAAGCCAAACACAGTAAATGTTGCCAGCCCGCCGTCTTTGCCGATGATAAGATCCAGAGCCGCAGTCGGCAACTTCATCTGCCTCAGATATCTAGTTCGCCGACTGCCGCACAATGCCCTGACCGAAGGCCTGCCACGCCCACATGCCATCGCCAACAGCCAGCTGCGGTACAGCAGCACCGATTCCGCCTCTGATGATGTGGTCCCCGAGAAGAGTTCCGATACCACCAGTCGAGACCCCGAAAACACCCAAAACCTTGCCTTCGACGCAACGGGCGGGATGGATGATAGCTCAGGATTCCTCACAAGAAACAACAGAAACAACAAGGTTTATATACGCAATGGAAACCGATTTATACCCACTGCAAAGGGCCTCTCCGTTGGGATTCTGGGGAGGCCTGGCGAAGCGCTCATCATGAAGGAGCTGGGTGACGGCAGACTCCCGCGCGTAGGCAAGGATGCCATGGCTGAATCAAGAATGTCGAATCTTGGACCTAAAAGGAAATCTCGGAAGCAGACCAAGAAATCTGGGGAGCAGGACGAGGCCGCTGTCGGAAAGGAAGACAACCAAGCTGATATGAGCACCAAGCTCTGGGATGGTTTAGACGGAAACCGTACGCAAGACCCGACCCCCGACGAGATCCAGGCCTACATCTCCGAGCTACGGCCAACCGGCGGCACCATAATCTCGCAGCACGACTTTGACAAACTGGTAGACACCCTCGTCACCGGCTTCACCAACAAGCAGTTGACTAGATATGTCGCCGAGAATTCAACCGAAACAACAACGTTTAGGGATTTACCCAGCGGCAAGGAAGCCCCGTGGGTAGTCGCTAGGAAGGCATGGGTGCCCAAAAGCCCTTTGTCGAGGAAGCAGCCTGCGACACGGCCCATGCCCGTCAAGGAAGGGCTGGTTCTTCGCCTCTTGCAAGATTGCTGGGGACTTTCGGTGCGGGAGATGGTCAACGGTATGGGACACCTGGACATTCACATCAGAGACCCCGAGTTCTCACTGCTGCTGGTCGGCCAAAGGCGCTATCTCGCCATTCTCTCTCGTGTCTTCCTGGAAAAAGTGGGTGGGAAGGCAGAGATGAGGCGCTCTGATCACTTGATGCGTATACATGCACCCAAGGCCGTGGCAGAGTCTCTCCTCTATGATCTGGACGAAATTCTTAGGACCACCAAGACCGAGACAATCGAACTGGACTCCATCACCCCGGATATCCCTACCCCTGAGGCGTTCCACAGGCTAGCAGAGGTGACCAACACTTTTATCAAGTTTGACTTTCGCAAGAGGGAGGTCCGATTTTCGTGGATAAACAGGGAACGCGACAAGAACACAGCTCATGCAGGAATGGAGACCACTGCTGATAAGGTGTACCGCCTGCTAGTGACGGCCTACGGGCCTGGAGCCAGTTTACCACCTGTTACTGTTGTGCCCCCGCTTGGTACCAATCAGGAGAGCTGCAGACTTCTTGTCGATCATGGAGCCCGCAGGACGAGTCCGCCGTGGCAGCTGCGAGGCGGGTCATGGACAAGGCTGCAGGCTCCGCTGGGAGCTTCCGGCACGAACAAGTCCAACCAGAAGTCAACCTTGAAGGCGCCTGTCTCGGTTTTAAAATGGCCAGTCGACCTCGGCTTCCGCGAGCATCCTCGATTCTTCGTCGACAGGGACACATCTGTTGGCAGGGATACATCTGCTGACAGCGAAGTCCCTTCCTGTGGAAGCTGGTCTACGGCCCGTATCTCTACACAAGCTACTTTGGGTCATGTCCTCCATAGGCACCAAGAGGATTTGGCCGCCGGTATGCGCATACCAACGACACCCGACTGGACACTGCCACGCGCCCTATTCCCAATCAGGCCCTCTCTGTTACACAAGGAGCTCGAGGAACCCCAGGTTGCCGGTCCTTACGAACCCAAGGTGATCATCCAATTCATTCCGTCGCCCCGACACTCATCGACAAAGGCACAGAAGCCCCCGGTTCTTGAGCTCCACCTTCCGATAAATCGTGGGAGTGTTGACCAATTACGGTCGGCTACCCTCTACGCCATCCACGACACGCACCAGGCGGACCTGCTACTCCCGTCGCGCCCAGTCGACGCGCGCATCACCCAGCGCTGCGTATCCCTCCTCCGCGGGTTGGATTTAGATCGCGTCCCGGGCATGCGGCCTATCCACTCCTTCATCGACGACTCCAAACTGGATCCTCTGGCCAACAGGGTCTTCACCCCGGCCGCAGTGAAGGAGCTCTCGCTGCCTGCCTACCTCATGGGCAACGGCAGCCAGCAGCCGGCCGCTGCCAACGACGGCGGCGGCGCTGAGACGGAGGTCACGCTCGACTACCTTTTCGCCGGCGCTGAGGTGCACCGACGGATGCACGTCCGCATTTACGACAGCAACGTCGTCTACGCGAGCATTCGGGACCCGCAGATGCCAGAAATGAGCAGGGTTGAGGTCTCGGTGCTCCCAGCGCTGCTGTCTAAACCCACACCTGACCAGAAGGATCTGGAAGGGTTTGGCGGAGATTTCACGATCGAGGCGGAGACAGATGGGCCCCGTGCAGCCCCCGAGTCATTCTTGGCAGACATCATGGCCCTGGCCTCTAACGAGAAAATGAAGTGTCTTTTTGAGAAGGTTTTTGATAAGGTCTCCTAGACGGAAAGCGGCTGTGTCGGTTGTATTATATGGATTCACGGTGTTGACATGTAATATTTGGGATTTTCTTTTGTTACTTGAGCACATGCCCTCTTCCTAGTCTGTTTGTTTGCATACCTATGAAGTTGTATTATATGATGGCCAGTGTACTGCTATTGATATATGACATGCCGCATCCAATGCACTGTTCAAGCTCGGTGCACATATACCTTACTTACTGTCTTCTTAACCCAGCAAACAGCTCGTTTCGCTTCAGAAGCTCGGACAGCGTGCCAACGTCGGCAATCCTCCCATCTTCCATTACCACGACGCGGTCATAGTCCAGCACCGCCTCGAGCCTGTGGCTTATCGCGATGAGGCTTATGCCGCCTAGTCGAGACTTGATCAGCGCCTCTATCTGCATTTTGGTTTTCCTGTCGATGCTACAAGTATGGGGGGAAAACAAGGACAAGAGTCAGTCAGTCGGCAGTCATCCACTCGATGGCTTGTCAACGCAAAATGATACAGCAAGACGTTACCTACTCGTGGCCTCGTCCAGCAGGACGATATCCCACCGGTGACTGTGCGTTCCCTTCCTCCTCTCGACCTCCAGCACGATCCGCGCCACGCTCAACAGCTGCGCCTCACCGGCCGAGAAATTTGCAGTCCTCACGCCTGGCCGCCAGCCCGCCGGGTACCCGGCCTATCACGCCCAGCACCCCGCACTCGCCCGGGATGCGCCCGAGCAGGGTGTCCGAGGAGGCACCCTGCGGGTCCAACTCCTGGCGCAGTCTGTCGAAACCTTCCATCCTGTCCTGTGAGATGACGGAGGCTGTATTGCGGCCCCGTTTGCTGCTGCTGCTGCGAAGAGCCCCCGTCCGCCTCGAGAGCGGGTCGGCCCGGCTCGGTGTCGTATGTTGCCCACACGTTCTCCAATCGGATGGTGCCCCTCCCTTGCCCGGGCAACGCGACGTATTCTTGAGAAAGAGCGAGACGACGCACAGGCGCGCCCGCTGCTCCGTCATCCTCCTCGGTCGGGACCTGGCGCTGGAATAGGGCGATGCGCGCGATGGCGCCCAGCGAGGTCTCAAGCCCCGTCCACGCGACGATGAACTGCGTCATGGTCTCGCCGAGCGTCACGGCGCTGAGGAACGCCACGTCGACCGCTCCGGGACTGACGGCGCCGGAGCTCTCGAGGGCGATGGAGACGCCCAGGACGACGACGAAGCCCGCCATATATGCCCAGCCAGTATCCGTATCGGCCATCGCCGGCAGCGACTGCGTCTGGCCACCAGCGGACTCATACGTCTAGGTTGCGGTGGTGGAGTGAGCACGACAATGAATGATGATGGAAAGACTGGCAACTCTGTTTTGCTGAATGCTAAGGAAAATAAAAAAGAGTACGTACCGGAGAATTCGAAACTGAAACCCCAGGCCATTGAACCGATGATGAAGACTAATGAGTTCAAAAGCCTCGCCGACTTGAAATACATCTTGTATACAGGCTTGTCGCCCAGAATTTCTTTAGAAGCCTCTCTGTCTCTGGTTTCCTGTAATGCTTGCGGTGTGATATTTGCAGGACCACCCATGGCCCTGGCTGGAGGTGAAGCCTCCGCATCGTCGGTGCCGGGCAACTCCGTCTGGGACGACAACAAGGCTAGGCTGTGAGATAGATTGTCATTGCCGACTATTTGATAGACCTCGTCTGCCAGAGCGGCGATTGGCTCTCTTCAGCGTTAGTCTTGATCGAAGCCATTAAAGCGGCTTTTGGTGGCTCTTACCATCATGCGTCGTATATGGTTGTCCTCGCAGGTGCGCCGAGAGCAGCTCGTGATCCACGGGCCCATAGTCATCCGATTTGAGCAGTCTCGAGTAGCCGTCCCACATGAACCCGTTCAGCCAGTGGAAGACGACGCGGCTGATGGGGCCGGCGAGCGATTCGGCAGACGTCTTCTCGTCGCGGGGCAGCAGAAGACCGCGCTTTGCTCTGGACCTCGAGGTACGCAATGACGAGCCAGATGGCCAGCGCGACGGACAGCGTGGCGGCCATGGATACGTCCCCGTTGAGCCAGCGTGTGTGTTCCCGCGCGGCCCCAAAGAGACAGGTTAGTGTGAGCAACACAGCCAGAAGCGATGAAGGGCGTATGGACTTTGAGTGAGCGAGATGCGACAATAGGAGGATAGCGACGGCCGCGATGAGCGAGACGGCAGCAGCGGGGATGGAGACTGCTGTCTCGTTGGGGCCATGGCCCTGCACCGTGAGTACGGCGATCTGGGCAGCTGCAAGGGCACTTCAGGACAGGATCTTGAAGGTGTGCAGACGGACATGACGAGCAACTGTTGGAGCTTGTCGCAGAGCCAGAAGGAAGACGGCGGCGGCGGCGAGGATGACGATGCAGCTCGGGATGAGGACGAGCTCGAGGTCCTCGAATATGATTGTAAGGTCAAATTCCCGGCGACAAGTTGCGACAGACGGGCCGAGGTCGGCATCGGCCGCAAAGCCATACTGGACGCAATCCATCAGGGCCATGTTGGTTAGACTAGTCTAGATGAATATGGGATGCACGTCCAAAGTGCCTCGCTATAGTTATACCCAACTGCGCACGCAGCAGCTCCCTTTGACAAGGAAAGCCATGGACCTGTTCCCAGCCAGAGGGCATGATGTGTGCTGTGCTGTCAAGAAGATGCGAACAAAGTCATTTTTACTGATGGGGTTTGACCAGACGGATCAATGTCAGACGCTCCCCACGACTCCGGGGAGATAACGACGTCCTATATAGGTATGTAGGTACCTAGGAAGGCGACGACACCGCACCATGCGATCGATACTTTTGATGTGCATGGGGTCGCCGTATTATCTTCATATAATACCTAAACATCGTTTCACATCTCGGACGCGTAACTTCTCGCCCACCTTTTAGATTTTAAAGGGATATTATTTGATCGCTTAGTAAATTGTTGGGGCACGGATCAGTGCACGTCAAACCCCGGATCATAGCGCAGAGAAAACGCCATTTTCAGAGGCTTTTCCTTTCGTTCGAGTCTTGATATTGCATCTGCACCCAAATGAAACGAAACATATCCTCAAGCCAAGTACGGCCAAGACGGCTCCCATCACGATCAAAAAAAGCTTGATTGATATGGTATGCCTGTCATGTCGTCGGTCGAGCAAGAAGAGACGCCGTTGTTGGGCTCCAAAATCGCCAACCATGCCTCCGCCCACCAACGTCGCGTCGTCGCCGCCGTCTTCGCCATGGTCCTGCTCGTCGACCTTACCAGCTTCTTCACCGAAGCCCCGCAGACAAGCATTCTAGAGAACGCCATCTGCCTCCGTCACTACCGCTTCGCACCAGGTTACCACGATTGCACCTCCGCCCCGGTCCAGGCCGAGCTGGCGACGGTGAACCAGCTCTTGAACACCTTCATCAAGCTGCCAGGACTCTTCGTCGCCATCCCCTACGGCCTCCTGGCAGACCGCCACGGCCGTCGCCCCGTCATGCTGTGCATCATGATCGGCTCCCTTCTGCAGGACGCCATCGCCAAGACGATCCTGTGGTGGCCCGCCCTCTTCAACCCGCGCCTGATCTGGCTGTCGTCCGTGGCCACCTTCGTCGGCGGCGGCGACGCCGTGGCCGGCTCCATGGTCGCCCTCATCATCGCCGACGTCGCCCCGGCCCGCGACCGCGCCAGGCTTTTCTTCCTGCTGAGCGCCTGCGCGCGCGCCGGCGAGATGGTGGGCACGCCGCTGAGCGCGCTGCTCATGGCGACCCGAGGGCCTTGGTTGCCGTACCTGCTAGGCAGCGCCATGACTTTTGTCGCTTTCCTGGTGCCGTTTTGTCTCTTGCCCGAGACCTTGCAGAGGGAGCAGCTGATCGGGCCGGACCCTGCGGCGTCTTCGGGACGCCTAGAAGACGACGATAACGAACACGCGCCATCACCGCCGTCTACGCCGCCCACAGCGCCCACAGTCATCTCCAGGTTTCGACCTCTGCTCAGACGCAACGTCGTCGCTGTGATAGCCGCGTATTTCGTCTCGGCTTTGGGCCGCCAGTCGACCACTTTCCTACTGCAGTACATCCGACAACGGTTCAACTGGACATACGAACGGGCGCGTACCCAAAAAAAAAAAAAAACCAATACCTCTGCTACGCCCCCTCCCAAACCCTTGCTAACCACGCCGTCTTGTTCAATTACAGGCTAGTGTTTTGATCAGCATCTCAGCGGCCGTAAACCTCTTCCTCTTCGGAGTCGCCCTCCCAGCCCTCAATCGGGTCCTCGTCCGCCGCGGCACGAGCGCCCAGGGCAAAGACTTGCTCATAAGCCGCATGTCCCTCGCGATGTGCATCGCGGGCCCGCTGGTGATCGCGCTGGCCCCCGTCGTGTCCCTGGCCGCGGTCGGTATCGTCATCCTCGCCCTGGGCTCGGGTTTCACGCCCGCCGCTCGGAGTCTGGCGACGGCCTTTGTCCGCAAGGACGAGGCCGGGCTGCTCTACACGGCGCTGACCCTGGCGCAGACGATCGGCGGGCTGACGGCTGGACCGCTGCTCGCCCTGTCGTTCCGGCGGGGCCTGGACCTCGGCCGAGAGTGGACTGGCGTCCCGTTTGCGCTGGTGGCTGGCTTGTTTACGTGTGCTCTGTTTGCTATATCTTGCATACGGCTAGTATGAGACCAAACAGGGATGGATCGACCTCAGATATGGGGTTTGACTGGTAAACGGCTTAAAAAAGACGTAAATTTGACGCGCTTTCCCAAGGGTTTCGATCTCCTACGGATATATTTAAAAAGAGACCTACTAGGTAGCACAGGTATAGCAGGTGGACACGGGGTGCGATAGTGGGTGTCCAAAACCCTTCACCCAACCGCTCAACATTCTTGACAAGGTGTTGCAAGGCCAGATTAAGTCGAGACAACTATCACGTGAGCGTTGTATACGTCACAAGGCACCCACTTGTGATATGGCAGGTGATGAAAGGCCGCCTATTCATTACATATTCACTGCGAGCTGCCAGAAGCCTTGGGCGCCGCCGCCGCCGCCGCTGCCGCATTCTTGAAGCGTCTGCCAGCGGCGAACCACACCGCGGCAAGCAAGGCAGGGACGCCGAGGCCGACACCGATACCGACGCCCAGCCGCCACCTCTCCTCGTCCGCCCGCCGCAGCTCCTCCCCCAACCGCTGGACTCGTCGCGCGTGCTCCCCCGAAAGCCGCGACTGGATGGTGAGCTGGCTGCTGGACACGGCCGCGGAGCCGACCTCGGGCTGGCTGATGGAGATGACGTTGGCGGGGCTGTCGGCCGCCCGGAAGGCGACCTCGTACTCGGTCACGTTTGGGTGCCTGGCCGTCGGGAAGGACTTGAACACCTCCCTGGGCTCGAGCGTGTAGGAGCCCTCGGAGCCCTCGGTGGTCGTGTCTGATGTATATGTGGTCAGCTTGTGGG
>JASAOQ010000851.1:0-15738 GCA_031306065.1 Pseudopyricularia cyperi | reverse complement strand
GTGTAGGTACGTATCGTATCGGACAAACAACGGGCTGGCGGGCGGGCGGGCGGCGCCTATGAGGGGAGGTGGGCACCCGTTCAGCACCCCATGAATCAATCAATATTTTGCCTTGTGGGTAATATCAAACACCATGAGAAGAACAGAGCGGCGCCTGCCGTTTCCTTTCCGCTAATTGCCTTTACGAATTGCCGAGGATGTGCAAGCAAAGACTTCCCTGTTCTTTTGTTGTTGAATCTCTTGAATGAACGAATGCCTGCGTATCACGTGGTAGCACTATCACTATATGCAATGTAACAGATTCTGTCAAAAGTATTATAATATCTCAACCCCCATCTCAAGATACCTCCTCCTCTCTGGCGCGTATATGCATGAAGCTATCTCGTAAATCAGATAATTATCCAATACGATGCGACCAACCTCCTACCACTACCATTGCTTATAAACCGCTCCCACAGCTACCTCAGGTTCCCCCGCGAGCTATTTTTCTTCCCCAATGCCGTCACATCCGGCAATCCCCCCAAAATGCAAGAAATAGATAGACCCAGGTTACATGGTCCCATGCATCGGTAGCTCAACCCACCCGACAACCCGACGGAATCCCAGCTCTGCTTTTCGTCAAGCCCTCCACCGACCAAGGCATGTTTACACGATGTTACATGAGCCGAGCCAAAGATTGACCTACATACATCACTCCGAGGACCGTGATTCCCCATATGTATTGATTTTGGTGTGTGGGGCCTCAATTTTGAAACCATGTATTTGCTTGTCTTGGTCTGCATCCTGAGATTTTCGTAGACCTTGCTTTTTATCTTGATACTCCTTGGCTGGCCCCCTTTGACATCGTCGGCCGCGGAGATCAGCCTCATCATGCTAAATATCCCAAGCGACGACAATGGCGGCTTCGTTGCCGCTTTGCCGCTTGCAGCCTGAGACAAGACAAACCCCTTCTTTTTCTTGTTCTCTCCCCGCGCGTGCTGTTTCCCCCCAGCAAAGTCCCGCATGCGGGTTTCAAAACATTCCAACGCGGAATCTTGGTATTAGCAGTGTGGCACAAGAAGTTGCAATGCCAAAAAGGAGCCGAGCCGAGCCGAGCCGCATTTTGAAAACCTGCGTCTATTGCGTCATCTTCTTCCTCCTGACATGTTCGTCTTGTCGCAAGATACTTGTTGATATCATGTGTGCCAACCTTTCGGCACATGCCACTCGCGCAAGGAGTCAGATATTGCATCAACTTATACCAGACCGAGTCCTGTTTGACCTCGTCTGCGCAAGTTTGCCATTTCAGCGGTTAATGGTTGATGCCAATAAAATGCTGAGATTTTAAGTTCCATGCAAAGTCCTGAATCCCGCCGCAATCAGGCTTCTCTTGCTGTCCTTGCAATCTGCTGGTCCTGACCAGTAGAATAGACCCTGCCGGAGCGTCATCACGTTAACCCAAGGAACAAAAGGAGAGGGAGAGTGGGGCAGCAGGGCGGGCGCCTTTGACCTACCCCTAAGCCCTTTTGCTTGCAGTACGTGGCTTTCATCTTGACCGTGTCTGGGTTGTCATACGTGACGAAGCCGCCGTCACCTCCCACACAATGCGCCGCAACGAGTCCCTTGTCAACCTGCTCGCGCGTTCCTTTCCTCGGGAGCTGGCGGTATTCAAAGACTCCATTGTCTCCCCCGGAACCTTTGAACCGATGCCCTGGCCCGGTCGTGTTGAGGAAACTACGCCCGTACACCGGGACCCCAAGCAGTATCTTCTTGGCCGGGAACCTCCTGGATATCAGGGCGTGAACAGCGGCCGATCCGGACGCCTCGTCCTTGCCCTTGGCGTACAGTTGAGCATGGTTTCCACATTTGTGCGTCCAGGACCCGTACATATCGTATGCTTTGATGTTGATGAAGTCAAGGTAGTCGGCGGCCATTGGCCAGTTGACGTACTGCAATACGGATATGGCTGCCGGCAGAGCCGCCGTGAGTAAGTACCGATCGTCGGTGAGGTAGAGGCGTGTCGAGGCTAGCAGCGCAACAAAGTCGGCCCCTTGTTTGGGGTCAGAAGGGTATTCCCAGTCAACTGCTTGCTATCAGCATTGGTCCGACGTGCACCCAGAGTATTGGGGAAGCGGGGCTGGCGACCGCTGTCAAGGCTTGACACGGTGGTTGTCACTAGCCCGGCAGAGGTGGCAGAACGCACCGTCAATACCATCCAGTCCCGATGCCTCGACAAGTCCCAGCGCTGAGCGCGCAAACGTATCACGTCGGACGGCGCTAGCGGCTACCTGGGGGAAGATATCGCTAGAGTTACCACCTCCAACTGACAGCACAACCTGAAGATGGGGGTACTTTTGCTTCAAGTGCATGAGTGAGCCCAGACCACCCTTGACTCCGTCGCAAGGTGCGCCTGCGTCTGCCCACTCGTCACTCAGCTGGCAAGAAGCTCGTCAGTCGCGGGATTCTTGATGAACAGTCCAATATCACGGTAGGAACTTACAAGAACACTTCCGTCGCTGGTGACTTGGGCATGGGCATAGAAAACATGACTTATGCAGCTGTAGTTCAGCTGCCCGGGTGTGTCTCCTTTGTATATGTGGTGGTTCGGAAAATAAACTGCATTTGTGTACATGACACTCGAGCCGCCGCTAGATTTGCGCGACTTGCGAGTTGACGATGAGCTCATGTTGCTGGAAGTGGATACTCTCTTGACTCGACTATAACATATGCTCGTCAAGTTTGATACAAGAGGGACAATCAAATGTACAAACACTCAAGGGAGACGGCTGAGAGAGAGGGAGAGAAGAAAAGGACACGGCGTAAAAGAGATGAAGGGTTCTGGTTTGCAGCCAGCCTAACTATGATAGAATTATTGTGAGCAATCGATTGTGTTGGTTGCGGCGGCAGGATCCTTTTTGCTTGTAACTGCTTTATGTTGAATGCCGTGTCGTGGGCTCTGCTAGGACGCCCGGGTGCGCCGTTCAACTACTCGTGGGCAGGCAACAGTGTAGACAGGGAGATGATAAGTTCGGAGACGCAACGCAAAGAATTAAAAAAAAAAAAAAAAACACTTAAGAGATATGCAAAATAAGATAGACCGAGACGAATATATCACGTCAACAAAGGGGGTGGGGTCACACAGCGGATATCACGCACACGTCCTGGGTGCATAACATAATGGGAAGATTTAGACGACGAGACAAGGGATGAACCGCACCCAACTTCTGTGAACAAGAGCATGGATGAGATCGGATCGTAACGACCTTGATGTGATCTTGGCCTTGCTGTGAACAAGCAGGGCCCTGAGATGATCAACCTGCCGAGGACTCAAAAAGCGTCGGCGGTGCCAGAGGGAGTGCCCAAGGCGGGGCACTTGAGCCTTCACTCGGTTGATTGTCTTTGATGCGTTTGGACATTTCCTTGAATGTCTTTGCGGATGTAAAGGATACTCTACCGTGAGCGTAGGATAACGCCGCAGAGTACGTGAGCTGCGTCTGGCCGCGCGGGGCGAAGATAGAGGCTGGATGCGTCAATGGTTCGTACAGGCTGACAAAAACTTCAACCAGATATTCTAACCGAGTGAGAAGTCTTGGTATCAATCTCTAAACCAGGAGGCGCTGGGGTGGTAATAGCGGGAAAAAAGGCTTCTTCCCCTGGATCGACCAGATTGGCTTCTGCAGGTATAGTTTATATTGGGTGGATAGGTTATAAAGCCCTCGTTGGATTCCTGTCAAGCTGGATGAAATGGAGAGACAAGCCGATTCGATCCGCGCTCGAGGCCTCCTGAGGAGACAATTTGGCTGTTCAGTTCAGCAAGCCCTGTTCTGGGGGTCAATCTTGTATGGGGCCTTGTCACTGGCCAGAACCATGCACGAACAACCCGTGGAAGTGACCTTGTTTCGACTGTGCCACAACTTGTCAGAGGGCGCGTAGAGCCGCTCGAGGGATGCGAGGACTAAGTGCCGTCCGTGGGTATTGGAGGAATCGCTGCTGAGGGTGCAGTCTACCGACGGACCTTGTGTACGAGGTACCTCTTTTGTGCGTTGGAACTGTCTGTCAAGGAGCGCCAGATCGGGGGTTATCTGAAACGAAAGCTTTGCCGTAGAAATACGCTCTGTGACCCTCCCCCGTGAAGGTCTGTGTCTGTGGAGAGGCAAGAAGGTCACATAAGTAATACTACTGAGCGTTGTGGTATCCATGTTAGTCTCTTCCCCAGCCGTCAAAGTTAGCTTGGGATTCGCATTGAACATTGAATACGCGTCCATGTTGCTGTAGACTCGTACGATAAGTGGAGTCGCTTGTGTCCCGACGTTTGGTTCCTTGGGCAAGTTCCATGTAAACATAGTACTTTAATACCGGAGTAGACAGAAACTTAAATTTGTTACTAGTCTAGAACTAGTCTGGATAGGTAGCTTATTGTTAGTAGTTGATCGACTTTTTCAGCAAAGACTAGGGGGCCAAGTTCGAAAGCTTGGCTTCCAGAAGGCCTTCGTTGAAACACTCTGCAATGCAACGGCACGTATGGGAGAGGCGCTTCAGAATCTGCACCCGATCCCGGACAAAGAGGTGATCGGTTGTCAAACAAGTTCAAGAGCCAGGGATGAAGACTTACGGATGAGAGATAATGGTCGGTAGCCTAGTCTAAAAGAGACCTGCTTTGATCGACCTTGGAACGAACACGATCGTTTGCTCGGATGGAGGCAGGCATAGATCGTCAGCTTCTGTATGTTCCATGCTGCCGTGACAATGGAAAAGAAAGCATCGACCTTGGTTTTGGTTGTTTGGAGACGGCGGGCCTGATCCCACGTGCTTTAACCGGGGTTCCACTCGAGTTGGCTGGGGCTATAGTGTTAGGTAAGCCAAAGCGGTGAATACTGTTTTTTTTTCTCACCGTTGGCTCATTTATTTTCTGGATAGAAAGAATTCTGTGATCGCTATCATGTTCCTCTTTCTCCGATCATCACCAAACCAAAGGAACAACAGATCGTGTTCAATGAGCTCCAGGAAATCCAAGGTGGCGCTTCTCATACTGAAGCAATAACCACAGCGGCAACCACCATGAGTCTCAAGCAGGTAGGTCCATCATCAGAAACACCATGCCAGCATTACACGTCTTCTAGACGCTGTATATCGACATTCGCATCGCCTCTTCCATCGGCGTGAATGTTTTCGCTCTGGCAAAGATTGAACCTAAGACCCGTTTTGCTGGGCGCCCGGCTTCGAGAGGACGTTTTGCTCCTCGAGGAGACTCCGGGAATCAGTAGTGGCCACATTCAACCCGTAAATAAAACTTTGCGCTTTGTGCGCGCGCGCACACACACACACAAGACCTCATCGTTGTTTTTGTTTTTTCAGCGCCGTTCCGCATTCTCCTGATCTTCGTGTTTGTCGCCAAGCCCGTTCAGTCAAAAGCAGGGACCAAGTCGTGAAGCAATTATAGCCGAGACAGCATCCCATGGCTCTGACCTCTGAATATTGCCAAGGCGCAATGCATCAATCCCATGAGCTCCCAAGCCAAACTGATATCCATTGCTTCATTGTACTACATGAACCCCAAACCCGCGTACCTCTCGCTAAACGCTCCCCCTTGCGCTGTCACCCAGAAGAAACCATGCCCCTAAATCATGCTCAGCCCATCCTCCACAGGCCAGTTGCCCAAAGCCTCGCCCTCCATGCCGGGCGTCGGGGGTGGCAGTCCCCCGGTCTTGGTCATGATCCAGCAGCTGGCGTACATGTTTACCCTGTCGATGCAAGGGGTCTCGGGCCCGCGGCACCCGATTCTCCTCGGCGCGAAGCCCAGCTTGGCGAACTCGTCGACGTACCACGGCTTCAGGCCCGCCGAGCGCAGCAGCACCCGACCCCCGGGCTTCAGCGCCCTGTTGAGCTTGGAGATCTGCGCCGCCGCGACGCTCGGCTGCCCCGGGTCGAACCAGTCCATGCTGTCCATGACGACGGCGACCGTCAGCGTGCCCGGCGCCAGGCCGGCCAGCACCACCTCTATCTCCTCGGTGTGCACGCGGATGCGGTCCTCCAGCTCCCCCGGGCGGGAGAGCTTGGCGTGCGCGGACCGCGACAGGTACTCCGGATGGCAGCGCGGCGAGAACTGCCCCGCCATGGTGACGTAGTAGTACGGATTGTCCTCGGCGATGTGCGTGTCCTCGGCGACGGGGTCGAGCGTATCCGCCATGAACTGCCAGACAGCCGCAGACCGCGAGCCCCGGGCCTCGCCCTGGGCGACCGCCGCCGACGCCGCATGATCCCTTTCGAGCATGGCGAGCTGGTGCTTGGGCACGCCCAGGGCCGACCAGAGGAACTGCTCCTGCGCGACGACGAGGTTGCTGACCCAGCGCGACAGGAGTGCCGGGCGGACCCGCGTCTTCCAGATTTCGCGCTGCTCGTTGAGAGTCTTGGTCTCGAGCATGTCCCGGACGGCTGAGCGGACACCAAAGACGCGCGAGATCCAGCGGAACGCCCTGATGGCGTGCTTGGAGCCGCCCGTGTCGTACAAGCCGTGCCTGCTGGTGAAGACGTGCGCGTTTGCGAGCCAATACTGGAACGCCCGGCTCGACAGGTGAGGGGACAGCTTGCGGATCAGGATTGCGCGGAAGTCCTCGTGGCGGCCTTCGCCAAAGATCTTCCAAAAGTCTGCATAGTCAAGGGCCGAGTAGGATGCCAGCTTGAGCTCAAGAAGGTGGTTCTGAGACGGGTTGAGGTCGACTGCGTGGACTTGTGCGGGAGACTGGGTCACGTAAGAGAGGATGTTGTCGCCTGCGCTCGTTATGGCTATTATGACGTCTTCCGAAGTCAGCTTGAGCAGGCGAGCATCGACACGAGTGTCCTCCCATGTGAAGGCGTAAATGTACTCGTCGTTGAACTGGGTATGCTTTTGGAGCTGGTCGTCATAGTAGATGCGCCAAGCGTGGTTCTGGTAGAAGAATGAGGGCAGTGGCAGGCCGGCAGAGATGTTCTTGGCGGCCACCTGGACCGCCTTCGGGCTGATGTTCTCGTGGAGCCTCTGCAGAGAATCATCCTTTCCAGTGGTCTTGTTGCGGCCGATCCAGATGTAGTAAGGGATATTTCCCAGCGTTTTGTTGCGGGCGTTGGCCCCGAGGACAGTACCAAACCGGTACTCGAGATAGTCTCTCCTTGCAGGCTCGAGGCTAACACGGTCAAGGTCAAACCAGGCACGCCAGAAAGTCCGAGAAAGGAAGCCGCAATGTCTCTCGACGAGGCCAGCCGTATAATTGCGGAAATTGAAGTCGACCTTGGACTGAGCGTAAAAGTCGACGACACCCATAACGCCATCAGTCGCAAGGAGAGAGGTCAAGGAGTCGATCACGGAGTAAAAGTCAGGCTTCAAGTCTTTGAATCAGCATAAAATTGCCATATCCTTCAGGGAAAGGGGCAAACTCACAATCATAGACAAGCTGTAAGACATTGTAAGCAGATCGGCGCCGGTGGCCTGTTTCCAGCCCTTGGGACCGTTTGCCTCGTGGTCTTCGATGCGGAACCTCCGTGCATCCTTGCAGACTACCTTGACGTTCTTCCAGCCCAGTCGCTTGAAGCGTTGTCTGGCCACCTCACATAGCGAAGGGGAGAAGTCAACCAGGTAGACGCTTGAGAAGAACCTGGGAACATCAACGAAGCGGCCCATCGCTTCGATATTCCAACCAGTGCCGCCTCCAATCTGGTATAGAAGGAAAAGTCAAGTCAGAATACCAAAACGTCCAGCCTCACCTACGGGTGGGTGCGTGGGAGTCGCTCATACATCAACCCAGATGCGCTTCTCGCGGTTGTCGCCCGCGAGAGCCTGTTTCTCTGCCTTTTGAAGAAGCTGGGCCGCGGCGAGCGCCAGCATGTCTTCTCGGCCCTTGAGCAGGGTGGTGCGCGTGACATCGTAGATGCTCGCTTGTGTCTTGTAGAAAGACTCGAGAGCGTCTTGTTGGGTGCTGTTGTCGCCAACCTGGTGTGGTTTGACAAAGCACGACCAAAAGAACAGGCCAAAGGCCCGTAGCAGGCCGGGCGACTCGTCGCTCGACTTTTGGCCCTGCCTGCCTAGGAGGCGGGACAGCCCAATGCTGAGGCAGAGGACCGTGCCAAGGCCAGTGAAGATAAGTTTGTTGTCCATGTCTTTTGGCAAAATGTTACCACCAAGAAAAGCCATGATACTCTCTCATGTTTGAGCTCAAGTTGATTGAGAGACTAAGGAGTATGCTCGTATAGTTGAGTGTATCTTGGAGGCTAACGGAATCAGAAGAACAAGCAGAGGGCGGGGGTTGGAGCAAAGGTCAAGACATGGTGAGATATATGTTCAGTGCACACAACCCCCGACTAAGATACCCCTTTGACACAGCCCAGTGTTGCCCCCCCGTGGGCTCTCCACGAGGTGCCAGTTGGCCAGTACCCTGTGCAGGTCAAGCCTCGTGAAGATGGGGAGTATTGCGATTCTCAGGGTCCGTTCGGAGGGCAGATATTATGGTGGAAGCATATCGAGCATGGTTAGATGGTGGACCACAAGTCTGAGGGATGGCCAATTAGGTTAGAGTGTTGGACGACTGTTATGGCAGAGGATTCGGCCAAAGTTCCACCGATTGCAAGTCTGAGGGAGCAACTAGAGCTTGCGGAGAGGTTATAGCCAATCGATATGACCACGTTGGGGAACAACTCGCGACCCCTACATGGCAATCAAGCGTCTGGGGGTTGTGGAGCTGGAGTAGCTCTCGGCAGATTCAGCAAAAGCTAGACTCAGATCAAGCACCCACAGAGGTGGGCGTGGAGGCAATGCTACCCACGCAAGCAGAGGGCGCTCTTGGCTGAGGGTGGAAGATGTTATGCCATGAGAATTGGAGGGAAAGGTAGCTGAAGGCCTCGAGCCTGGATATGCGTTTAGCCCTTGGTATGATATCAAGCCCTGAATCACAGAGAACGAACCCTAGATAGATACAGGGCGTGCTGTTTCTTCTTTTTTTTGACCAAGGGTACCAGATCTGAGTCGTTCCCCAAGTGCCGATCTTGAAATGTACCGTCAGTATCTGGGCGTATCTGGGCTTGTTTATTGTTAGGTTCTGGTTTTGGTGTTAGTCCCTGAGGTCCACAGCTGAGGCTATTCCCGTATTACGATTTCCGCGAGCGACCAATAGAAACATGACCCAGAACCACGGGTGACAACACCGTACCTGAGTTGCCAACAACGGGGCCAAGCGCTCAGTTCTGAGCAACGGTCCAGTTCTTATATTAGCCGACTTTCCCCGAAAACCAAGCTGGATATCTTGCATTAAGGTCGAGGTGTGTGATTGCCGGTTCAAGTCTAGCCTCTAGACGTCAGGTCTTTTTGCCGTTTTGACAGTTTGAAAGATGGAGGAATGATATGCTTGGTTTGTACGACCAATTGAGGGAATGTATTTCAGTCCCGATACACCTGTTTACTGATGCAGGTTTGTTTATATACTAGCCAAGAGTTTGTCAAAGACGAGGATTGAAGTACGATCTGGTTGACTGTCGCCCGAAGCTGCATGCTTGCCTTGACGTTCGTTCACTCCATTGACGGGCTTGTCAGCAGCCAACTTAACTTCCTTCATGGGAATTTCAACAAGAGACTTAACCGTGGATGTGGTTTACGGGATCCTATGAGCCTATCTCTTTCTCGCAAAGACGTCCAACCCTCCGAGGATGCTCAGCAAAAGCCAAACAGGGTGGAAATGAAGATGGCAAAGGTTGGAAACCACCGAAAGCTGACTGGCTCACATGAGGTGATCATCAACTTGGTCCATAATTTCCCCTCACGCAAACTTATGAGCTGCTTCCAACCGGGCGTCCTTTGTAGAGCATGCACAGCTCGTTAGCCAGCATCCAAAAACTGCCTTACCCAGTACTAATATATTATTGAAACGACCGCCATTTGCAGCTGAAAGCGACCGCTATGTGCAACTAAAATCGACCGCTATTCGCAACTGAAAGCGGCCGCCATCTGGAACTGAAAGCAACCGGTATCTGGAACTAAAATCGACCGCTGTCTGCAGCTGAAAGGGACCGCCATTTGCAATCAATATGACAGTTTCACACAGTGCGGCCTTGCACTATATTGGAACGTTTTAGGTGCTGGATAACGAACCGTGGGCGCTCTACAAATGAGGCCCTCCGTATAACCTCTCAGCAATACCATCCCACAAGCTCCTTTGCTGTCTATTCACTGCAAACCCGAAGCCAGGCGACGAGTAAACCGGGTTCCTTCCGTCAAGCCGCAACAATGGGATACGACATGGATATCGGCAGCGCTACTGCTGTAACTGTGCTCACGCTCAGCAGTGTCGGGTATATGATCGGGCTGTGGGCAGCATACAAAGTAGCCGTTGCTGTGTACAACATCTCGCCATTTCACCCGCTCGCCGGGTTTCCTGGCCCCAAAATCGCAGCGGCAAGCTACCTTTACGAGGCTTACTGGGACTTTTGGCGGGGTGGGCGCTATACCAAGGTCATCGAGGAGATGCACAAGAAGTATGGTCAGTTTTGGGTGTTCCACCATCGATACGATACGGAACGGAGATGCAAAGAAAGCCATTCCGCTAACCTCCAATCCCCTCGCTACTTGCTTGGCCCACCATCAAAGGCCCTATCGTGCGCATCAACCCTGATGAGCTTCACTGCTCCGATCCCCTTTTCGTGCACGAGATATACGCCGGGCCCGGCCGCATCCGCGATCGATGGCAACACACCATCAACACCGGAGGCAGCGGCCCCGTCTCCGTGACCGCATTCTCGACTATCTCTCACGAGCTGCACCGCCAGCGTCGTGCCCCTTTGAACCGCTTCTTCTCGCGCCAGCAGATGCTCAAGCTCGAGGACGAGGTGCTCGACTACGCGCAGCGGACCGTGGCCAAGATGCTGCGCACCGGCGCCGGTGGGCCCGCGTTCGAGATCAAAGAGGCGTTCAACTGCTTCACTGCTGACGTCATCGGCCAGTACGCCTTCGGCCAGGACATGGGCTTCATCAGCCAGGAGGGCTGGGAGCCGAGCTTCGCCACCATGGTCGGCAGCTTCTTGCGGAGCGTTTACACGATGCGCCACGTCGCGGTGGTCCGGTGGGCGAGTGGGTTCCTGCCCTTCATGGCCGACTACCTCGGCGAGGACATCCGTCGTATCATGAACATGCTGGCCGTTACCATACCTGGCTACATCCAGAAGTCGCTGGACGACCCGCAGAACGGCCGCCGCGTGTTCGCTGACCTCGTAGAGGACAAGAAGATGCCTGCGCAAGAGAAGTCCATGTATCGTCTCTCGGGCGAGGGCTTCGGTTTTCTGTTGGCCGGTACGGAGACGACCGCGGTAAGGCCTTATCATCCATTTCTAAAAGCCACCAATGGCACCGAAAGAGGCTAACAAGCGCCCGCTGGCAGGCCACACTTACCTCCCTAACGTTCCACCTCCTCGACCAGCCCAAGATATACGCCCGCCTGATGAAGGAGCTCGAAGGCGTGGACCAGAACCAGCCCAAATGGGTCGACCTTGAGCGCCGGCCCTACGTCTGGGCACTCGTGCACGAGGCCCTCCGCACAATGCCGGGCGTGTCGCACCGCTCCGCCCGCATCGCGCGGGAGGAGGATCTCGTGTACAGATCTCAGGACGGCAAGTGGAGCTATATCGTGCCACGCGGCACCCCGATCGGGCAGAGCTCGATGATTAGCCACTGGGACAAGGGCTTGTTCCCCAACCCGGACCGGTTCGACCCGGAACGGTGGCTGCTGGAGGACGGGTCGCCAAACGTCGCGCTCTCCAGATATCTTATCGCCTTCAGCAAGGGGACCCGCTCGTGCCTGGGTGAGAACCTGGCCTACTGCGAGCTCTACATCATGCTGGCTCTGGTCGCGTACAAAATCATTCCGAGGGCGCGGCTGGTCGACACAACCATTGAGGATCTAACGTATGACCACGATTTGATGGTTCTCCAGACGAAGAAGGGGTCGATCTCGGTCAAGGTTGCGATTGAATGAGGCTGAAAGTGATGACATTCGGCGCTATGTAACCAATTGAAAGTAATGTCTGGTCTGCTTCGGGGTAATATGTCGTACAAATATGTGCCTTGACCGGTTGGTTTTAAAATACCTCCAGTCGGTCGAAAGAGATGGATGTCAACGAAGGGCAAGGCAATTCTAGCAACACAAATGTACAAAATTCCATTCATCTTGTATGGAGAAAAGCATGCAAACCAAAGTCGAGCTCAGAACAAATGATGGCTGAACCATGCCTCCCTGATAGCATCATTCAAGTGAATCCATGGCGCCAAACATCCACCCCACTACCGCGTAACTTCCCCTGCTGAACAAGGGTTCAGCGCCCGGGTCGGTCGCGACAACGTCAGCTGCTACAACATTCAATTCATCTTGGCTGTCGATTGCATCAATAACTCAGCGCCGCCATCATTTAACTACCAGTAGAATCGCCGTCGTATTTCATCGGTAGCCTAAATTCCATAATAGCGAATACCGAACCGATCAACGCGACCCGTTGCAGCGTGACAGACGTATTGTTGCTACCCACTCAATCGCCCAACATGCCTCCCGGGGGCTCCAGTCAGAAGGGCACCAGCAAGAAGGGCGCCGGCTCCATCGCCCGCCAGCGGAGCCGCAACACCACCCCGAGCTCCGTGCCGCCCCAGACGACGCTGCCGCCCTTGGAGACGTTCGAGAGCGAGCACTTCGAGTTCAAGTTCGACCTGATGCGCAACCTGACGTACGAGGACCTCTTCGACAGCAGCGCGTCAAGCTCCGCCATACCCGACTCCCGCATCCTCGAAGGCATCACGGGCCGGCTAGCGAAGCTGCAGGAGATAACTGAAAGGCGCGGTGTGGGCTGCGACAGAGGGATGCGGCTGCTGGCGGGTACGCGACGCGAGAGGATGGACGAGAGGGCGCGCGTGGAGGAGGAGGAGCGGCTGCAGAGGGAGGCCGACGAGGACCGTCGCGCGAATAAGAAAAGGCGGAAGGAAAAGGACACCAAGGACAAGGACAGTCTTGCGCCCCAAGAGGTCGCCGTAGGTAAGTTGGCTGTTGTTGTTTACTTGGAAGTGCCGTGGCAACCGAGGCAGGGCGAGCGCTTGATGCATCTCGGCCCCCAGCATCAACAAGCGTCAAAATAGACCTCGCAAGCTATGATGACGCTTCCACACTTTGCTGACTCTGCCACACCTTTTAGAGCGATCATCACCGCTACGCGATCAAAATTCAAAGGGTGGCAGGAAAGCCTCCAGAGAGGACTCTGCAAGCTCACTATCTTCACCACGAGAACCCCTATCGCCCAGCGCCATGGACTTGGATGAGAAGAAAGAGGAGAAGAAGAAGAGGACGAGCGACGACAAACCCAGCAAAGACAAGGACAAAGACAAGGACAAGGACAAAGACAAAGAGAAGGACAAGGGCAAAGATGAAGACGAGGAGGAGGAGTCTTCCGATGACGAAGGCGCGCCCCCTCCGAGACCAGTCCCGCAAAACCAGACCTTTGGCGAGGATCCTTCAACGTTTCCTGACCCGACCGTGTATGAGATTCTGCCTGTCAAACCAGCAATGAGCCACGAAGAGATATGTCAAATCTACAGCGTCGCGTCATACCCCAAAAGCGACCTGGCAGACCTCATTGCAGGGGAACCCCCGGACAAAGACTTCACCAATGGCAAAGTCACGAACCAAATCAGCTTCAGCACGTTCTCAGCATACCTCGAGCCTTATTTTCGGCCATTTAACGAGGAGGACCTCACATTTCTCAGAGAGCGAGGGGACCGTTCGACCCCCTTTATCATGCCCAAGCGAGGCAAACGCCATTACTCTGAAATCTGGGCCGAGGAAGATGGCGCGATGAACATAGATTCGGGGCCTGGGAGGGACAGGCTGCCCGCAAACCAGCCACGTGGGAGCATCGAGCAGATGAACGACAACGTTGCCGAGACAGATAAGCTCTCTGTCGGCCCTCTCCTCACGCGACTCTTGTGCGCCATGCGTCCCGAGGGGCGCACCCAACAGGCCGAGGTCGAAAAACCACCGACCGCCCCGTTCCCGGACCCCTCCGTTCCCTTTTCCGGTGTCCTTGGAGGTGCAGAGGAGGCTGACGCATTTGCTGCCGGCGGGAATTTCGAACTTGGGCCCAACGGAGAGCTTGTGATGGTCGGCGCCCCGCCTCCTCCGCCACAGCCTCTATCTTTTACAGACACACCACTCAACACAAGTAACATATTCGACAACCTCGTTCCCGGGACTGGAACCGCGTCCGGAAAGACGCTGCCTCCGGCAACATACATGCCGGAATCGTCCACGGACGCGTGGAAGAAGGCGTCGCATCCGAAACTTGACTATTCGCAAGTCGATGAGCGCCTGAAGCAGGAGCTGCGCCACATTGGCTTTCTCCCGCTCCCGGACGCCGCCAGCACGGCGGCTGCCAACGGCGTGTCAGGCGCCAGCGGCATCGTTGGTGCCAACGGAACCATTGGGACCGCCGGCGGCGGCACGGCGGGCGTCGCTGCGGGCGGGGCGGACCCGTCGTGGACAGCGGACTACGACGGCGGCTTCGACGACGAGGTGGCGGCGCGGCTGCGGCTCCTGCAGGCCCGGCTCCGGGAGCAGATGCTCGTCAACGGGGCGCGCAAGGCGCGGCTAATGGAGCTCGTGCGCGAGCGCATGGCGCACCAGGAGTACACGACCATACTCGAGGACCTCGACACGCAGGTGCAGCAGGCGTACCTCAAGCGGACGCGGACGATGGGCAAGGGCAAGGCCAAAAAGAACCGATCCGTGGCCGTGTCGGCGGCCATGGCCCGGCCCGGCATCGGCGACCACGCCCGGACGCTCATGGAGCGGCGGCGGCGGTGGATCGAGAATATCGGCCCGATATTCGAGGACGACACCATCTCCAAGATCCCGAGGGCTAGCGATCCCGGCAGCACGATATTCGGGGACGACATTATCCCGGGGCTGGTGGATGCCGAGAAGGAGGCCTGGGATGAGGAGGCTGAGGAAGATGAGTGAAACTGGCTTTAATTTTCTCAATTCTTCTTTCTTAAAAATCCGACGGGGTCGCTTTACATCCATCTGCTTGCATATATCTATCTGAAGCCGTCTCTCCCTGTTTCTAGCATTACAATCGTTTGCGGTTCGCCAAAGTAAAACAGAAAAGTAACATGATATGGCCTCGTCCTTGACTCGCCATTCGAAGTTTAAAATTGAAAACAGTCCCATGAATTAAGGGACTTTTTTTTTTATCATTGTCCAAAGCCAAGGATAAGAAGTTATTTTAGATTCCGAACTCGTGATCTCTATGTCATGTGGCGAATGGTGGGCGGTGCAGTTTAGAGTGTTGGGGAAAACCAACAAAAAACAAGGACCATCATCCTCCGAAAAACAAATGCAACTCAACTATCAAGACGGATCGTCGTCGTCCGGACTGGGATGAACGAGCCGCGGGATTGTTTTTAATGAACGGCTAAAAAGGCAACGTGTAATGTACGTAGTAATTTAGCAACGATCTTGCATTCACTCACCTTTCGGGGACAGACTGACTTGAATAAAGTTGCGGGAAATGCCAAAGCCTATTCGAAAGAACTACCTACATAGTACCTAGGTAGACAAACAAGTACCCACAAAACGTTATACGTATTAAGCGAACGTCCAAAAAGGCTATGTCCAAAAAAGAAAAAAAAAAAAAAAAAAAACAGGGTTGAAAAGGCCGTCGGCCTCATGCCATGATACTTCCAGCGCTCACCTCAAAAATAGGCCCTGC
>JASAOQ010000849.1:13912-68763 GCA_031306065.1 Pseudopyricularia cyperi | reverse complement strand
CCCCAAGACGGTAGACTACCTTACCTATTTGCTTTTAGCTCCGTCTCGCCTATGGCTGATGTTGAAAGCCGCTCACGCACCCATCGGATTTCACCGAGTGGACTTGCAACTGGTAGTCCACAAGCATCAATATAAACTGTCTAGGCGCATGGGCTGTGCAGCCAGACCCTACCTATCCAAACCCGCCCACTCGCTCACGGCTCGGGTCTACCAGTCCGGCCTAGGGTGACCCGAGAGCCCCAACAGCCATCAGCAAAGTCAGTACTTCTTTGTAAGAGGTTGCTTCCCTGCACTTTCTACCGTTTGCGCGACATGGGGGGGCCGTTCTCCGCAGGTTCCGCAACATAACAATGACGCCCAGGGCTCCTTTTGGTGGATAGCTACATGAACATATATAATATACATATATACCTGCCTACCTACATCTCCGGGCCTGTAGGTACCCTTTTCTTGATCTCCTTTCGCACAAACAACGTAAAAAAGGTAACTTACGGGTTTTCGTCCGATCTACTTGAGACCTTGTGTGGGCCTTCCGTATCGCCACAACCTTTTTATCTGTCTCTTTTTTCAATTTCCTTCTCCTCAGGTCAGTAGTTTGGCTTATACAACATACTTCCTCAGCCGTAGCTCCATCAGTATGAGCTTACCAGACCTCTTTTAATCAAACTTCCGCTCCAACACTCATCTAGACACCCAGTCGGCCGTGTATCTTTCCTCTGCCTCTTCCTACTCTTATTATCTATTCCCCCATTGCCTATAGTTCTTCTGGCACCGACAAGGCCCCTGCCCCACGATGCCTGCTGCAACGGAGTTCATGGCTCTCGCGGCTAATGGTGTGTCACATCCATCCAAGAGCGTGATAGCAGGGAAGTTCGGCAATGGAACCCTCAGCCCTAAACAGGAGGGCACCAACGGCTGCAATGGAACTCAAGTTAGACAGAATGGTATCAATGGCAATAATGGCACAGACCGCCGCCACGTGCCTGACATAATCGACATCCGCGGCGTGGCCGTCGAGAACGACTTCAAAGGGGATATTATGTCATCCTTTCTGGCCCAACCGGGACAGCGTGCTCTGCCTACTATTCTTCTCTACGACCAGCGTGGCTTGCAGCTCTTTGAAAAGGTTAGTTGTTTCTGCGCTTCTGTGCTGATACCAGCATCCCATTTTCGTGGGATATGCATCCCGCGCCATGCTGCATGACAATGTCTGGGCACTTACATATGTCCGAGAACTAACGAAAATCATAGATAACCTATCTGGAGGAGTACTACCTCACCAACGATGAAATATCAGTCCTGGAGTCATCTGCTTCCGAAATTGCCAAGTCGATTCCAGACGGCTCAATGGTTGTTGAGCTTGGGAGTGGGTACGATTCAGCCTTGCTTCTATGCCATCAGATTCATCTGGCATTTTACCGTTGGTTAACAAGTCAAAATTCAAACAGTAATCTACGAAAGGTTAACCTACTCCTTAAGGCCATCGATGATGCCGGCAAGGGGGTAGACTACTACGCGCTCGACCTTTCCAAAGCAGAGCTGAAGCGTACGCTGGCTCAAGTGCCGTCCTACAAAAATGTCCGCTGCCACGGCCTCCTAGGAACATATGATGATGGCCGCGAATGGTTGAAGGAGCCCAAAAGACTCGACCGGCAAAAATGCATCTTGTCATTGGGCTCGAGCATAGGTTGGTCACCATAGTAATTCCCATAGATCTTGTTACATCAGACTGACGAGTTTGCCCACGACACGAATCACCACAGGGAACTTCTGTCGCCATGATGCCTCTGAGTTTCTGCGGGGATTTTCAAATGTTCTACGTTCTGGGGACTCCATGATTCTCGGGGTTGACGCTTGTTCCGACCCCGGCAAGGTTTAGTGAGACTCGCTTGCCCTGCCTCGTATACTTCCATTACTTCGTTTACTAATCTCTTCATTTCTGCAGCCGTGCCTATAATGGCAAGTGCTAGAAAGCAGACTGATCCATTGGCTACCAGACAGTACCGCTAACTCAAGCTACACCCCCTAAACAGATTCGCAAGGCATTACACACCAGTGAGTAGAATGTGTTGGGAAACCGTCCCTTGGATATGAGGTCGGTAGACTGACCTGACCGCCCACAGATTCGTCCTTAATGGACTTGTCCATGCCAACGAGATCCTAGGCCGGGAGGCGTTCAAGCTTGAAGACTGGCAAGTCATCGGCGAGTACGTGTATGACGCCCAAGGGGGCCGACACCAAGCCTGGTTCTCGCCAATCCGTGACACCTGGACCTTAGGCCAGAAAATACCTGCGGGCGAGCGCGTGTTCATTGAACGAAGCGTCAAGTACGACGAAAGCGATGTTCAGAATTTATGGGGGGCCGCAGGTATGACCGAGGCCGGACGCTGGTCCTTCGGAAACGAATATGGTACGTTGGGTTCAAAATTCTATGAAAAGCCTATACCAGCTTCCATATTCTACCCCCCATATGCACTATGCACCTAACAGCAGCCCATCACCTCTTGCTCTTGCGCGTATGCGCCGAGATAAATGCAGCTATACAGACCACTAGCTCTTAGTACTGATCATTAGCCTTGCACAGGAGTCCACTTGCTCACCAAGCCTACAACTCCCTTTACACTGGCGCCGCATCAATATGTGTGCTCTTCCTTGCCGACAATGGAAGAATGGAGATCCCTTTGGGCGAAATGGGACACTGTTACTCGAGGCATGCTGCCCAAGAGGGAGCTGTTGGAAAAGCCAATCAAGCTGCGCAACGCCTGCATTTTCTACCTTGGCCACATCCCGACCTTTCTGGACATCCAACTCACCAAGACGACGAACGATCCGGCCACCGAGCCAAAGGAATATGCTCAGATATTTGAGAGGGGGGTTGATCCTGACGTCGACAACCCAGAGCTCTGCCACTCCCACTCAGAGATACCGGATGAGTGGCCACCGTCCAGCGAAATATCCCTGTACCAGGAGCGAGTTCGATCTAGGCTTAGCAGACTCTATTCAGGAGGGGTCAGCAACATCCCTCGCAGCGTCGCCAGGGCCGTCTGGGTTGGGTTCGAGCACGAAGTCATGCATCTAGAGACGCTGCTGTATATGCTTGTGCAGAGCGACCGGACCCTTCCACCACCTGGCGTTTCCAAGCCCGACTTTGTGAAGATGGCAGCTCAGGCGAAGGCAAACAGAGTGCCGAATCAGTGGTTTGACATTCCGGCAAACGAGATCATCATCGGGCTTGATGATCCAGAGGACAGCACGGATTCTGATGGGCATTTCGGCTGGCAAGTCAAGTTCCATTGATTTGAAAGTGAAGATGTGTACTAACAGAACTTCAGGGACAATGAAAAGCCCCAGAGGAAAGCGAGGGTTGGAGGGTTTCAGGCAAAGGCCAGACCTATCACCAACGAGGAGGTAGGACATGGACTGCCCCATTGGGTCGATTTTTTAAGCACAGCTAACAACTTGTCAACCAGTATGCCAAGTACATGCTCGAGAATGACGTCCGAATTATTCCTGCTTCCTGGTCTATGTTGACTACCCACGATGCATTCAACGGAACCAACGGCAGCAGCAACGGCTATCACGCCCATGTCACGAATGGGAACGGCCATAATGGCTGCCACACTTCGCACGGCAATGGGTCCTCCAACGGGCATGCGAACGGCTACTCCGGCGCGGATAACGATGTTTATCCCAGGGCTCTCCCCAAGGGCTTCGTCGCCAACAAGGCGGTGAGAACAGTCTTTGGACTGGTGCCGCTCGAACTGGCACTGGACTGGCCAGTGTTCGCATCGTACGACGAGCTCGCCGGCTGCGCCGCTTGGATGGGCGGCCGCATCCCGACCTATGAGGAGACCCAGAGCATATATGCCCACGCCGAAGTCATGCGCAGGGACGAGGCACAGAAGAAGCTTACTGGCACGGTTCCAGCCGTCAACGGGTGCGTTTTTCGTCCTTGGAAAATTCGTTGTTGGGAAGAGAGGGGGCTTGGGGGGATAAGTAAGCAATCGCGAGCATGCTGACGTATAAACCCTTACAAACAAAAGACACCTTTCCAACAATGGCGTACAGGAGACGCCGCCATCACGAGGGGTCCACACGGCCGGTGAGGATGGTACGTCTGCCTCTTTAGGGCCAGACGAGAACCTCTTCATCGACCTCGGCGGTGCCAACGTCGGATTCCAGAACTGGCACCCCATCCCAGTGACCGCCGACGGCGGGAGGCTGGCCGGCCAGGCCCAGATGGGGGGCGTCTGGGAGTGGACCAGCTCGACGCTTCGGCGGCACGAGGGCTTCGAGCCCATGTCGTTGTACCCAAATTACACATGTACGATTTCCCAACACCACCCTCAACTCCTTCTCATGCAATGGACGCTGGCTTGCTCGTTTGAAATTGTGTGTGTCGCTGACGATCTTGGTACGCCCTAAAAATAGCCGACTTCTTTGATGAGAAGCACAACATAATTCTCGGTGGTTCCTGGGCTACACACCCTCGCATCGCTGGCCGGAAGTCGTTGTAAGCACATCACTCTGATACTCCTCCCGTATTTGTGAGGCGCACTACAGACAGTGGTGCTATGCGTTCCATCGCTTGCCTATATACCTTTTTGCACAGCCGCTTTGCCTTTGATTTCTATTTTTTCCTCACTGAACCCTGCTGACGTCCAGATGCAGTGTCAACTGGTACCAGCGCAATTACCCATACGCATGGGCGGGTGCAAGACTTGTCCGCGCCATGCCGAACTGATCGGACCACCCGAGATTGCAGGTTTCCCTTTTTGATTCGTTGTCTTATTTTTACTTCGTGTCTTTTACGTCGTATTTTGGGAATCGTCAATAAAAAAGCTTGGTCAGGCTGTGTCGTCACACATCAAAAGCATCGGTTTACTTGGGTACCACTCTGTGGCATCAAGCCCATGGTTTTCATCGCTGTATAATTGGTTTTGCTAGGACTTTTATCGTCTCTTAGTTTGTCATGTTTGCCTCCCTCAAAAAAAAAAGAAAGAATTCAAGGTCCGGGGCTAGTACATCCACATGGGGACTTCCCCCATCCGTCATTTAAATATTTTCACAGTCCCTAATCCGACAGTTGAGATCTTCGCCTCCCCGGTGTCGAGGCTCTCCTGTAACTGGCCGAGGACATGGCCGCCGGCTGAAGCACCGACGGCAGCTCGGCGATGGAGGCTCTCCTCCTCGAGCTGTTGGACGCCACGGGATGAGTGATGCCCGCGGCGCTCGCCGACCTGTTCCGCCGCATATACCGGTCGTCGTCGTAGCCGCCGCGGTTCCCGTAGCGGTGGGATGACTCCGGGCTCGGGCTCGGGCCCGGCCACATCCCGTCAAGGTCCTCGTCGTCGGGAAAGTACATGCCGTCGGCTTCGTGGGGCGCGGCAGCGGGACCCCTCCTCCGGCCGCTGAGGCCGTCGCGCATGCTGTTGCCCAGAAAGGCGGCGACGTTGCCGACAGCCGAGCTGGCGCTCCTGAAACTGAGGGGGGTTTGTTGTTGTTGTTGTTGTTGTTGTTGTTGTTGTTGTTGCTCCCCGTTGCCGTCGCTGCTCGAACTGCTGCTGCTGCTGCTGCTGCTACTGCTACTCACGCTGCTGCAGGAGCTCCGACTGTAACTTGACGTCACGGACCCTTCACTCTCTGGGCTGCAGGTGCCACCCTTTGACGGTCCGGAGCCAGATGCCCACCTTGCCGTATTTATGGCGAGCAGGGGTGGTTTCTGGCTCTTTCCGGCTTTGGGTGAGCCGCCATTCCTCGACTGCTTGCACAGGTTGGTCGCATTAATGGTGGGGGTAGTGGTGGTGGTAGCCGCGATTATGGCTTTCTTCTTCGTCCTCGGCGATGTGGAGAAGGGCCAGGCAGTCACCTGGTAGAGAGACTTGAGAACGGCGTGGACGAAGACGGCGCCGGCGAAGAGAAGGAGGAGGCCGGCGGCGAGAAAGGTGGTAGAGATTGCGGCGATGGCGAGCGGGCCGGATAACACGACAATGGCGCCGACCAGCACGACGCTGTTGAGTCTTGACATGGCCAGGCTCATGGCGGCGTATTACCGTCTGGCGGTTGCTGTGGTAGGAATGACGCCTGTATTGATTTCTCTTCCAGAAAGAGCTGTGTTTCCTCTTTTTGTATTGTTTCTTTTGCTCGAATTGTGTATAGTTGTCGACACCTAGGGCGGAAGTGGGAACCCGGAGTTTGCTGCGTGCTGATGAGGTGTGTTGATAATTGCCTTGGAGCGGTATCTAGCATTACAGTAGGGATAACGAAAGGACGAGGTCGATAGTCGATTCCATGAAGGTCAGGTATGTGTGATGGCAATGGTTCGGCTCTTTGTTCTTTAGGCACCTTCAGCTCCTTTGCCTTTTCGTTCTTCCTCTGCTAGCCTTTTTGTTTTTGTGAACAAAACGTCACGGGAAGCCTGCGAGCCAAGGGTTAGACTCGGGCATGCATCTCCCTGATGAGTTGTCAAAACCTTGAAGGCTGAATATCAGACTTGAGGGCTGTAAAAGCAGAACTCAGTTGAGATTCTGGGGGTTTCGATCCCCGCAGCAGTCCGTAATTAGGTTATAAAACGTCAAGGGAAAAATAGACAGCCGGGGGATTTTCGAGCCCCTTAGTTTTCTTTAACCACAGATGGCATGTGAAATCGCAGCCAAGGTAGTACCAGAGGGCGAAGCGCGAGGTGTCGGAAGTCGGGTACGCAAGCCAAGTTGGGTAGGTCAGGCAAGGTAAGGTAGGTAAGGTAGGTAGGCCGGTAGGCCGGTAGGCCAGAGGGGATGGCGAACGGCTCTCCAGTGGTGCCCACTTTAAGCAAGCCGCCCAGTGCTGTCTTTGGACGAGTCAGAAGTTATCAAGCGGTCTTCGTCTTGCTTAGCCTCTGCAGAACTGGCTTCTCGGAAGGCGCACTCGCATCTGTTCTGGTCTGTCTTGTATTACATACGTATATTACATACCGTGTGGTGAGCATGGTGAGTTAAAGTTGGAGGATGAAACCCGGCCCAAGTGCAAGGTAGCCTCAGGCTTGTGTGTGGTGCAGCATGTGAAGAAGGGTATATCCTAGGTTGTCCCAAAGGTTCTTTTGCTAAGCTCGTATGCAAGTAGTATAGTCAAAGTAAGAGATGTGGGGTATGTCTGGCAAGGTATAGATGGGCTTTTGTGCTCGCCGGATGGCAATCGGATGAACAACGACATGGACAACACTCACCCGCACTATTTTGGCCCCCCTCTTCTCATGTGAGCATGTTCAGCCGCAAGGGAGGGCTCATGAGGTGGCAACTGGGAGAATGTACGACCTAGATGGCCGTATGTATTCACGCAGCTTCTCAGAAAAGTACCCAAGGGTCTATACTCACTCAGTAAGGTACCTCATACAGCGGAGGATCTGTACGTATGGTTAGCGAACTGATGCTATAGCAAAGTCAAAGCACGACGCGTGCCGGCGGGCGTCCGGCCACCCGCTTATTAGTGCACGATGGGAAAGCAGCCAACAAGAGGCCCTGTTGGCATTCTCCAGGGCTGGGCTGTTCGGATGCTAGAGCCCCTAGATCGGCGTTGGGATGGTGACGGTCTGCCCTTAGCCACCCCCAGATGGACGCCACTAGGTCGCATCCGCATTTTTGCAAAACAATCCGGGGAAGGAGAGGCAAAGCGAGACAAGGCCGGCAAAAAAAAAAGAGGGAATAAAAAAGCCCGTCTCCCCGTCTCGTGTGTTCCAGCGGTGAGACGAAAAACCCTGGAGGGACGGGGTAGCACCCCTAGAAAGAAAGAAGCACTACTTGCTTTCAGGGGGCGCTGTCCGAACAGCCATGCTGAGACTGGGTTGAGAAGTGTTTGCATACCGAGCCGAACTACAGCTGCTTGTTTGCTGCAGCCCCAAAAGGATGATGCGATGCAGTTTGACGATACAGTGAGTCGCAAGAAAATGCCTCTTTAGATTTTTCTTTCGCCGGCATGCATTGCTTGCCTCGAGCCCGTCTGACCCAAGGGCTTCCCCTGGCGGCTTGTCAAAACGTTACTGATCTCGATCTGACGGCGAGGCAATTGGTGACGAGTAACTTCTGTCAAGCGAATCTCGCCGATAAAGCAGATGAGAGAAAATGGACAGTGAAATCGAGGATGGCAGACGGAAACTCTGTGGGCAGCTTGGTAGTGGAAGTGTTGTTCACGAAGCCACTGTAATTTAGTAGTAATTAATACTGTGCTGTAATTACTGGAATAGCAGCCCACGAACCGCTAGGTGTCTTAGGTAAGCGCCGTCGCGCCAGAGATCCTGCATGTGTATTCGTAGGTGTGAAATATAATTACCATAGTACTATGAGTATGTAGTAGGCTTGCCTCTTGAAAACCACTGTGGAGACAAGCCGAAGCCTGTATCCCAGCCGGCCTGGCCGCGGTCCAGCTTACCCTTGCAATCCCCCACCCACCACTCGCCGCTCACTCTCCTCTTTTCCCCCCCAGGCACGGGTGTCCATCCTTTGTCCGAACTCTCCTCCCGCATTAAACAGGCATCTGGCCTCCTGCCATTGACCGTTTTGCCAGAGTAGGTTTAGGCTTCGTTCCCTTTCAAGTTTCGGCACATGTGCCAAACGTTCTCTCGGCGGGCCCGGAGGACGTGAACCCCTCCCAACTAAGGCCCAGCCTAGCCTAGGTTATGATGACACTGCGCTTAGGCTGACAGCCCAGTACCCGCGGAGTTGTCCGACCAAGAGAAAACCAAAAAGAAACGGAAAACGTCACCCTTCCAACCTAAAGAGGAAAGCGAGAATGTGTCCAGGTCACGAGCATAGCCCCACGGAGGCGGGCCGGTCGACCGGCCCTGGTCCCGGCCCCGGCCCCGCAACCTTGGAGACTTTCCCGTGGGAGATCGGGGTCTATGACTCCCACTGCCACCCGACCACCACCTCGGCTTCCATCGCCAAAATAGCCACGATGCGGGCCCGCGCCATAACGGTCATGGCCTCTCGCGTCCAGGACCAGGCCCTCTCGGCCACCGCCGCCCGCGACATGGGTGTGCCCACCCGCGCCGACCTGCAATCTCGCTGCTCCCTGGACCATCCGCTCGCCGGCTCAAGCTCCGAGAAGCCCGGCAGGGTCATCCCGGCCTTTGGCTACCACCCCTGGTTCTCGCACCTGATATACGACGATGACGGCGGGCAGCACCCGGGCCAGCTTGACAGGGCCGCGCACTTCGCGTCGGTGCTCAAGCCCTCCCCGGCGTCCTCCGATCCGGACTTCCTCGCGTCCCTGCCGGACCCGGAGCCGCTATCCGCCGTCGTGGCCTCGACGAGGGAGCGGCTGCTCGCCTTCCCCACCGCCGTGGTCGGCGAGATAGGCCTGGACAAGGCCTTCCGCCTACCGCAGCCCCGCGAGCCGGGGCCGGGGGGCGAGGTCGACCCGCCCGCCGACGACGAGCGCCACCTCGTTCCCGGCGGGCGGTACGGGCGCATGCTGAGCCGGTACCGGGTCAACGTGGCGCACCAGGAGCGCGTGTTCCTGGCCCAGATTGCGCTGGCGGGCGAGCTGGGCCTGGCCGTCAGCGTGCACGGCGTGCAGTGCTCCGGCCTGCTGTTCGACGCGTTACAGAAGACGTGGAAGGGTCACGAGAGGGAGGTCGTCAGCCGGCGTAAGCAGAGGCTGGTTGCCAAGAACGCGGCGGCGTGGGAGGAGTACGACTCTGATGATGATAATGATGATGACGACGACGACGACATGGGCGCCTCAGAAATACGCGGGAAGCCATATCCACCTAGGATATGTCTGCACTCTTTCTCCGGGTCGCTCGAGGTGCTGAGGCAGTACACGGACCCGCGGATACCGTCAAAGGTTTACTTTTCATTCTCGGTTGCGATAAACCTAGGCACGGTCTCGGTCGAGGAGAAGCTACCAGATATAGTACGAGCGTGTCCCGATGACAGGATCCTCGTAGAGACCGACTTGCACCTTGCGGGCGACGAGATGGATACTATGCTGGAGCAAATGTACCGCCGGGTCTGCGAGATCAAGGGTTGGGAACTGAAAGCAGGGCTGGAGAGGATAGCGAGAAACTATGAAGAATTTGTGTATGGCTAGAAAACAAGGGTCCTTGGGCTGAATAGACAACATACATGGATACTTGTATATCACTTGTGTATATGGAGAACAAGGCAGCTATCAGAGAGGTCACTGATCAGTGACAGCACAAACCCCGTCGCTACTTCGGGTCTCAGAGATCAATCTGTGACTTGGTTGCTATATCAAAGCTCGTACTTGTGTTTTTATTTGATTGCGCATAAAACAGGCTTATAGTTAACTCGGCTCATTATTACTAAGTTACCTTGCGACTATTAAACATAACGCCTTGTATAGGCGCTCTACTTCGATAACGTCTATTGACATAACCATCGTGCGAGGCTCGAACAAAAAGAACATATATAACGGGTGGATTCTGGGTATAGTGTACCCCCAGCTAAGCCCAACTCAATCTCGCATGCCAATAAGTAACGCCTATTGCTCCGTAGCACCAGCTTCGGTGATGAAGGTCGCCTCGCTAAACATGACACCAGTCTCTGTGATTTCGGGCTCCTCCCCAATCTTGAGCTTCAGTGTCGGACTCGTTACGCGTGGCATGTACTGTCTGCCATGTTAGTAAGAAGGAACGAGAAGAGGAGGGGGCTTCAAGGCAGCTAACCTGGTAGATGTAAGGCTTAGTGCCGACCGTGGCGGCGGCAAACTTCTTGACAAAGCCAGGCACCTCGGCCATAACATCAATGCGGTCCAGGCGGGTCCCGTACTCGACGTCCATGCCGGCCTGGACCTTCTTGCCATCCTTTGTGGCGCCGGACCAAGTCAGCTTGACTTTTGTCGGCTCCTTCCAGTCGTTGTCTGAGTCGCTCCGAGTCTCGACGTGCTCGACGTTATTTGAGCATCCGGCAACGACGACCTCGGAATCGTTGACAATCGCGCCCACGTTGACAGTCGTGCAACCGTACGACGGCGGCGTTGTGTACTCCATCATGACTGCAGAGTGGGTTGGACCCTGGAAGTTGACAAAGTTCCAGCTGGCGGCGGCGTGGTGCGGCTTCATTCCCTGCAGCGCATGGATGAACATGCACTGTCCCTTGAAGTCAATCGGCCCATCCGGGGTCGTGATTGTACCTTCCGACTTGCACCTGGGCCAGAAAGCATGGCGCAGAGTCCCCCAAGGGTCCTCGAAATCAGTCCCAAACAGCGTGTTGCCTGTCTTGCCGGCATGGAACCCTGGAGAGCTCCTGGTGACCTTGAGGTTGACGATGGCCCGTTCGTCCGTCATCGACTTGATCGTATAGGATGCGCCATCCTCGGACAGCTCCACTGCGCAGTCGTTGGCGTAGAATGCGGTCATGTCCTCGCTAAAGGAGTGGTCGCTCAGAGGCGTTGAGCACCATAGATGCGGCTTGCCATCGTCTTTGAGGTTGAAGACCTTGGTATTGAACTGACAGGTCGTCCGGATGCCACTGCAGGATGCTTGTGAGAAAGCGTCGACAATAAAAGGTAGCGTAACAAAGGAATCATCAGTATAGGTTTGACCTACGCGACGTTGCTGTATATGACCTGCACCAAGGCGAGATGTCCGCTCTCGGAGGTCAGGTAGAAAACTTGCGTCTCGACACAGGTCGAGGTCATAGCGCGCCACTTCAGGTCGGCACGGGTGAGCTCCGTGTGCGAAACGGCGGCCGCCTCTTGGGCGATGGACTTGATGGCGGAGGGGCCATAGATGGGCTCCTGGGTGCCAGCGACATTGGCCAATCTAGGACACTTAGAAACCATGCGATCGGGTCTCGGCATATGGGCATACTTACTGTTGCTTCGCCCAGTTAAACATCTTGGCGAGTCTAAGGGTACTTCAGCAATGCTTTGTTCTAATCGTCGTGATGCTAGGAAGACCGTCAGAAACCAGTTGATGCCCCACGTGCAAAAAATTCAAACTGCCGTTTCTCGGAAAGATTTGAGGGCTGGCAATACCTTGGGATTCTAGTGACAGAGTATCTCCAGGGAGGCGAGGACAAGAGTGATGATGTACCGGGAAGATACTGGCTCTGGGATCATGCAAATACCTCTGGCAGATAGATCCATACAATAGGTCTGGTAACGTTTATGGAGACACTACACCGCTCGCGTTCATATGATGAGATCCAGGACTATGGAATGCCCCGGGAGGCAAGGTACGATGGTAGGCATCGGCAAATCATGGGAGGGACAAGCGCGGGGCCAAGGTACAAAAGCCCGAGTAAAAGGGCTGTGGCGTCACTGTGCCCCACTACTGCCAACGGGCCGGAGTAAGACCCTGGGCCGACAAAGTCACGTTCTGGGTGGGCCCTTGCTTCCGGGGGCGGTAAACGGCTTGTTGTGGCTGAAGCTGTATGGGATGCGTCGCCAAATTTTTGGCATCGCCATGCAGTTTACAGGAACAACGATTGAAACACCTACCTAGAACAAATCATCTTAGTCGCTCTGACGCTTGACATAATACCCGAAGTCACGCGCTGAGTGGAGCTCGAGCTTGGAGAACCGACGAAGAAGGCTTTGTGAGACTACCCTCACTCTCACGCGCCTAGCGACCCGGCAAACCGCGAGTGATCCGACAAACCACCATCCATCATCCATCATGTCCAAAGCACGCGCCGCCGCCGGGGGCTTGGACCAGGTCGTCAAGCTCATCGTCGGAGCCGGCCAGGCGAGCCCCAGCCCGCCTGTTGGTCCTGCGCTGGGTAGTAAAGGTGTTAAGTCGATGGATTTCTGCAAGGTCAGTTTCCCCCTTTTACAGCGGCCAGAGTCAGACCCCTATGTTTCGTTGCAACCCATGTTAATCTTGCCGCGTACAGGAATTCAACGCAAGGACAGCACACATCACCACAGGCACGCCCGTGCCCGTACGAGTCACTGTGCGACCCGACCGGAGCTTTACCTTTGAGGTGCGGACGCCTCAGACCTCGTGGCTGCTGCTCAACGCCGCCGAGGTCCCGATCGGGCGCAAGGGCAAGAGGAAGGGGGCCAGCTCGCCGGGGAAGGACGTCGTGGGTACAGTGAGCCTCAAGCACATCTACGAGATTGCCCAGATTAAGAGGACCGAGATGAGGCTATCCGGCTTGTCGCTGGAAGGGCTTTGCAAGTCCATTATACATCAGTGCAGGTCCATTGGCCTCGATGTCAAGCCATGAAGTGCAAGCCGAGGAGTGACGGGCACTCGTGTGGAAAGAGAGCGTTTGCCCTTTTTGCCCTCTTTCGCAAGGTCAATATTGTATCATTTGTAACAACTTAGCTGTGTTATTATCGCCATTTTCACGTTCACTTCGGCTCTGAGCTCGTTGCGAGTGATTGGATAACTTGCTTATGCTCGTCTGTATGAGCGAGGCACCGCTGGTACGGTGACCGGCTCTGTCCGTCGTCCATGCACGGAAAGACTCATGTTCATCCGAAGTCGAGAGAGACCTTTCCATGCATGCGATATGGAATTTGAGGCTTTTGGCATTGCGGGTATGTGGATGAAAGCTGGCGTAGGCATAATATCGATGGCCAAGCTCAATCCTTGGCAGCCGGGGATGTATGTCCGGCATGTGATGGGCTCTCCCTCGCAGTTCTAGATGCAGCAAAACACAAGAGTAATACTACTGTAAATAGTAAGCACGCATCTCAAGACCCCGCAGCTCGTTGCCCTTTGGTGCATGGCATTGCATGGCATCATAGAAGACGTTTCGACGGCCGATTTGATTCGGATTAGGCGAGATTCAGCTGTGGCGGTCTTGGAATTTTGATGTGTTCACATAAGAGGTACCTCGGAGAAGCGCATTGTCGAGAACGAGTCAAACCCCCACCTGCGCATGTCGCGGTATCATTACAACAACATATATCAGTATTTCCATATCCGCGCCCCGCGCCCAAGAAAACGACTGGAAGTCTCAGTGGCACAATCGCTTCATATTATAAACCAGAGACAGGAACAATCATTCGGCATAGTTCCGACTGGTCCGGACGGCTAGCAACCTACCTTGTGGGTGACTGGAAGCGTTGCATCTTCAAAGCACCTAGCCCAAGGCGGTAGGTAGCTCATGGCTCACAATTGCCCCTCCAACCGGGTCCCGACTTGATTCAAAGGTCCAGCCCGGTTTGGTTGTAGAGAAGACGTCTGGTCTGGTTGTCATCACACCTCACCCTTCCGACGGTCCTTTTTTTTTGCCTATCGTTAATGCAAACCTCTTGCCAGCGCAATCCTCACCCATCTCACTGATTCTTTTGTCAGTCACTCTTTGCTCCATTTTTGGCCTGGCTGGACTCCCGACTCCCTTCCTTGCCTTCACGCCGTTCGTCCTGTCAAGGAACCGCCAGCCCATGCCACGTATATAGGGCCTGGCTGTCGCATTGGCGCCTGTCGTCACAACACTTCCTTCTCATCTTCGCAATGGCGACCTCCTCTGCGCCGCCCGCCCAGGGCCAAACCGAGCTTAGTGGTATGTACAGTACGTGGCATCGAGGCTGTTGAGTTCAGTTGGCTGCAGCAGTGTTGGATGAAGCCTCGACATTTTGTTCCCTTCGCCGCCAACGCAGATAAATGACCACCGGCCCTTCCAAGTTCCACTGTTGTCCTCTAAGAAAAAACCAGAGAAATAAAATGAAGAAGAAAAAAGCGCAGTCTCAGGTTCCCTTTGTTCAGCACCCTGGCCTGCTCCCTTGCTGACTCTGGATCGCCACGAAAACCAGCAACCAAAGATGCCCAGGCCGCCACTACCAGCGAACAAAAAGCACCGGCCGAGCCTCTCGCATTAGTAGCGCCAGCAGCACCTCCAAAAGCGCCCGCGCCAGAGTCGACGACAGCGACGGCAGTACCCCAAACAGCACCTGCGGTTCGCTTCCAATCCGTTGTCGAGGAGATCGGGCCCGAACTTGTGCCATCGCCAGAATCATCTCGAGATCCCGCCGCCCATGTCACGGCCCATGAGCTCGGAGAGGTCACCCCGGCCCAGCTGAATGCGTTGGCAAAGTCGCTGCAAGGTTCTCATCTGCAGGAACGCCGGATGAACATCTTTTCATTTCAGCCAGTGTCGCTTCCTGCCTCTAGAGTGCGTCTCTTCTCAACTACTAGCAATACTGCTGTCGCTTGACCCTTTTCAAACTGGCTCCCCTGCTCACTAGGTGTCCCTGCGTCGGAACAGACTCCATCCCACGAAGACGATTCCTCCAAAGGCACCACTCGCCAAAACACTCGCAGCACCGCCGGGCAGTCACCAGTTTCGAGCCCTAGCGTTGCCCCGATGCACAGCCCGCCACTGAGCCCAGCTGCCACTGGCCTTGCCGATGTCGAATCCAAGCAGCGTCGGGCTAACGCCGGCACCCGACATGGCATCATCACACCACAAGAATCTACACAGGACTCGCCTCCAAGATCCTCCCGACCGAGCTTACGACCTGACGCTTACTCCTCCGACGATGCGCCGCGGCGACCACGTTCATCGCACGGGACCGAGGGATCTTCACAGCTGGGCGGGCACCGCAAAGGCATGTTTTCCACAGGTCCAGGCAGTCTGCCGTCTTCTCGGGATTCGAGCCCGACCCGTCTAGCCGCATCCCAACTTTACACGCGGCCCTTCACACCAGATGGGGATGCCAACGATCCGTATGCGGCGCATCGCCGACCGCAACAAAAAGCTATCGAGCCGAGGTTTCATTTCTCCCTGGGCCGCAGGAAGCATTCTCCAGGCTCTTCGTCCGCTGGCGCTCGCAAGGCTTCCCCGGACAAACGTGCCTCGTCCTTGTTTCTCCGAGGCCCTGACCTCAACCGGGAGACTAGCTCAACGCCCACCATCAACAGCAGACCCAACTCGATGGCCGACTTGAAGCGATTCTTCAAGGTTGGTCCAAACAAGAAGCGCGCCTCTTCGCCATCCCCCTCGGTCAAATCTACCGCAACGACAAAATCAAAAGCCCCACCCCAGATCCCTTTTGGCTTCGACCATGGCCTTTCTTCCAAGTACGGCAAGCTAGGCAAGGTGCTTGGATCGGGCGCTGGAGGTTCTGTCAGGTTAATGAAGAGGGCCGAGGACAACACAGTCTTCGCAGTCAAGGAGTTCAGACCACGCCACACGTACGAAACCGAGAAGGAGTATGTCAAGAAGCTCACGGCCGAGTACTGTATCGGTTCGTCGTTGCACCATGGCAATATTATCGAGACCCTCGACATTGTACAAGAAAAGGGCAAGTGGTATGAGGTTATGGAGTACGCTCCATTTGACCTTTTCGCCATCGTCATGACGGGGAAACAGACGCGCGAGGAAGTTAGCTGCTGTTTTCTCCAGATTCTCAGTGGAGTTACGTACTTGCATGGCATGGGCCTTGCCCACAGAGATCTAAAACTGGACAATGTGGTGGTCAGCGAGCACGGGATCATGAAAATTATCGATTTTGGAAGCGCACATGTCTTCAAGTATCCCTTTGAAAACGGAATCAACCTAGCAAAGGGTATGTTCAGGCGACACTCAATATGGCTCGTGCGATTTTGGAAAGCTAACAACCTAAATAGGTATTGTGGGATCCGATCCGTATCTGGCACCCGAGGTGTATGACGAGCGAAAATACGACCCTGCGGCAGTTGATATCTGGTCCCTGGCTATCATATACTGTTGTATGACGCTGCGTCGCTTTCCCTGGAAAGTACCTCGCATGACGGACAACTCTTTCAAGCTATTTGCAGCAGACCCAACTCCCGGCCATGATCCCAAGAAATTGGCAATGCCTGCACACCAGTCTTCGACGGCACTCTCAGAAGTACCAGCGCGAGACATATTTGTACAGAGCGACGGAGACAAGTCAACTGTAGAGCAAAATGACCAGCCCCAAGCCCATAAGCATGAGGGGTCTACAAGCTCGGGCGCCGAAGCCAACAAGAGCACAAACAGCGCCAATTCCGGAGCCGGCCCGGCGCCCGAAAAGCGTGAAGTCATCCGGGGTCCCTGGAGGATCCTGCGTCTGTTGCCGCGGGAGAGTAGGCATGTGATCGGGCGGATGCTGATAATAAATCCCAAGGAGCGAGCCAAAATGGAGGAGATCATTGAGGACCCTTGGGTCGCAAATACCGTCATCTGTCGTCAAGAAGCACCTGGCCAGGTTTTCAAAGCAGAGGATCATGTCCACGCGCTGGAGCCACCCGCCGCTCCGTCAAACAACTCTACCGCTGCGCCTGCCAAGTAGAGGTAGGCAACAGTTCTGGTTGAAGGAGTTGGCAGACAGAGCCCAAAGGAGGCTTTAATTCACAAGATTTAGCGCTTTCAAGCGACATCGACTAGTCTAGACTATGTCCTGATCTACACATATGGGGAGAAGTGGCCATTGTACATTGTTCTTGTTCTTACTTTTTCTGGGGGATATTTCAGGGATATTATCATGTAGCATTCTAGGCTACCAGGGGGTTGCATAGAGGATTGAACTGCATTAGAGCAGCTCCTGAGTACTAGAATGGGCTTGGGGATAAATAACGATTTCTGGATTTGCAAAAACATGTGTTCAGCCGCATTGGATATGTTGCAGCTTTTACTTGAACGCGAGGTCTACATGTAGGCTGACGATCAAAGTGGACCGGCGTTGCGAGATGTAATCCAAAACAAAACGCCCAGGCGTTTTCTCTCATTCAGGGTTAGGGTTGAGTATCAAGCGGGCTATCTCGGCAAAAAAAAAGTTCCCCATCGCGTTCTTCTGGAAACTTCCCATCGCGAACAAGGATCAAAGCTTCATCTACTTCTGTTTTTTTTCCTCCAACCTGATCTCGTTTGCCAACCAACGAACTTCCAACTACGCTCATCAACCTTTCATATAATACCAAACCTCGCAACCAAACATCGTCTTCATCAGAATGGTAATTACAGCCCCTTTGTGCCACAAAAGACGACATAGCTGCGCATTCCGCCGAGGGATGCTTCATTGGCTAGCTGAGCTATCAACAATGCCTTGATGACGAGCTCCCAACGAATTCGAAGGCACTGCGACCCTCAAGGGCTTACCTCCTAAAGCTTTGACTAACAACCCTATTCTTGTCAGGCCACCTCAATCCGCTCGATCAAGTCGCTTGTTCCGCTCCTGGACCGTGTGCTCGTGCAGCGCATCAAGGCTGAGGCTAAGACAGCCAGCGGTATCTACCTGCCCGAGTCCAGCGTCAAGGAGCTGAACGAGGCCAAGGTTCTCGCCGTTGGCCCCGGCGGCCTCGACAAGGACGGCAAGCGCACCCCCATGGGCGTCGCTACCGGCGACCGTGTTTTGATTCCCCAAGTATGTTACGACAGTCACATGAGACTTTGCTGGAATACATCTTGTTTTCTTACTTAATTTTGGGAGAATGGATCTGTCACTAACACACGCATAGTATGGCGGCTCCCCCGTCAAGGTTGGCGAGCAGGAGTTCCACCTCTTCCGTGACAGCGAGTACGTAAAGTCAAACCCATGACCGGTCACCCGAGTATCCCCAGCCTTTCAAGGCAACAAGACATAACCTCGACCGAACATGCGCTAACGCTTTTGCCACTTACCTAGGATCCTGGCCAAGATCAACGAGTAAATCTGAACCACCATCGAACGTCAGATACCCATGAAGTTACGATTACAACTGTACCATACTCTGTACACAAGCTCTATACACTGTAACAAAAGACAAAAAAAAAACGTTGGTGTCTCTCTAGGGCCGTGACATTCGGCAGGCGCTTACCAACTCATGCCGACCTAATGTCTAGAAGCCTCTTTGGCGGGCAAATTCCATCTCTACTTCTCACATAAACCTCCTATATTTTTGCCCATGCTTGCTAAATGGACACTGGAATTTGCAGTGATCAATTCTTCTCTGAACTCTTTCACAAGTGAAATATGCAAGAGTTGACAGCAGGGTGCGAAACCTTCCCCGAGATTGGGTCTGCAAAAGACATGCAGAGCACAACATGTCTATTTCATGTGTAAGACTTGCGACTTGCTTGCAATATACCCTGTGGCGTTAAACGGTATAAAGGTCCTGAGGACTATCCTTGGCATCTGGACAGGCGCTACTAGTGGGCGCATACGAGTTGGAATAATCAAACGAAGTGTCCTGGCTTCTGAAACGGTGCAAGGAGAAAGCAGACGATTTCTTGTCTCTGACAGCATTCCGGTTTCTGTTAGCGCCGAAGCCTTTCGTCAACGACGGAAATGAAATAGATCCTAGGTTTATTGCACATGATTTTAGTGTGAGGAGTTGCCCAGGGGCCGAACAGACCAAGACGAGGCTAAGACGACACCAGCGAGGAGCTAACTTGTTGCTGATCCAGGAACTTTGGCTCCCTCTGACAAGCAGAAGCAGCCCGGTTGAAGATTTATTGATTTTCTTCAGCCTAGCGCCGCCTCGTACGAGTACTCTCTACCTCACATGGCTGAGCGATGGAATCAAGGTGCCGCCCTGGGAAAAAAAGTGGTAGTGAGCTCGGCCTGGTGGGAAGAGTCGTTAGCTTGGCGTTGCCGCACTTAGCACACATTTTCAGAGGAGGGCGTCATTGTGCATTCAGTCGCTCGGAGACCCCTCCTCCTCGATCGTGTTGGGCGACAAAGGACCTGGGCTGTGTGTTTACGTTGCGTGGCTAGCTGTTGAATCTATGATGGAGATGGCGGACACGAGTGGCGAGCAAGCCTCGCAGTTGTGCCGTACACTTCAGTATAAGAAACAGATGCAACCCAGGGACGTTGAAGGTCATTCTCCTCGATCATTCATCAACAACATTGGGTTCTGTGGCTGTGCTACTACTTCCTCTCTTTCCATCTCAATCATTCACTCATTTCCCCAGTATCAAAACCTCATCAAGACTTCACTCCTTCCTTGCCTTTACTTACTCCTGGACCAAGATTTGCCCTGGGCTGTCAGGCTAGTCCTCCTCATTCATTTCCACCTGGCGAGCCAACTTGCCCATCTCAGGAGCCGCTCATTTACAGCCTCTCCTCCAGCTTCGCCCCTTTAACTCCTTCAGTGAAGGACTTGGATACTAGAAAAGCGCGTCCCGCTGTCTGCCCTTGGGTCCTTGGCGTGCCCTGATTCTAGCATCTCTAGCAACATCACTCATTACCAAGTCTTTCTTGTCAACACACTCTTTTTTTTTTTAACTTACTTTTCTCCCCCCTTTCAAGCTGAGCTTGCCCTTCACTTCTTCCTTTCAGTCACTCTTTTCTCGTCATCTTTAGACACAATGAAGTACTTTGGTGCCACACTCGGCCTCGCGACCGCCTTCGCGACTGTAACCAACGCACACAGCGTCTTCACCACCCTGCTTGTCGACGATGTCGACCAGGGAGATGGCACCTGCGTGCGCATGCCCAAAAACCCCTCCACGGCCACGGACCCCATCGCCAGCATCACTGGCAACGATATGGCATGCGGCAAGGACGGAGAGTCCCCCGTGGCGTTCACGTGCCCGGCCAAGGCCGGCAGCAAGCTGACGTTTGAGTGGCGCCTCAATCCGGACTACTCGGCCCCGGGATCCATCGACATCTCGCACAAGGGACCCTGCGCCGTATACGTGAAGCAGGTTTCAGACATGAAGACGAGCACCGCACCGGGCGGAGGCTGGTTCAAGATCTGGGACGACGGGTATGACGAGTCGGCCAAGAAGTGGTGCACGGAGAAGCTCATCGACAACAACGGCCTGATGTCGGTGCAGCTGCCCACCGGCCTGCCCGGCGGCAACTACCTCGTCCGCCCCGAGCTCCTGGCGCTGCACGAGGCCGACAAGGGCGACCCCCAGTTCTACGTCGGCTGCGCCCAGGTCTTCATCGCCGGCGAAGCCGGCAACCTCAACGTCCCAGCCGAGAACTCGGTCTCCATCCCGGGCTACGTCCAGCCGGGCCAGAAGTCGGTCAGTTTCAACGTCTGGGCCAACCCGCTGGCCCTGCCTTACCCGATGCCCGGACCCGCCGTGTACAACCCCACGACCGCCAATGGCGCTTCCACCGCCGCAAGCACCAGCTACGACAAGGCGGCCGTCGGCGCCGTGCCGGACAACTGCCTCCTCAAGGTCGACAACTGGTGCGGAACCGAGGTGCCGTCGTACAACAGCGAGAGCTCGTGCTACGCCTCGGCCACGGTTTGCGACACGCAGCTCAAGGCTTGCTACTCGGGCGCGGGACCAACCGGCTCGGCGGGGTGCAAGACCTGGGAGGCCAAGTGCCAAGCCATCCAGCAGAACTGCGCCTCAGGCAACCCCAGCGGGCCGCCCAACGCAGGCCAGAAGCTCAAGAGCCCCGACCGCGCGCTGCCCGGTCCCATTCCTGCGGCCGAGCCGCTCGGCCAGGGCGTCGCTGCGGCTGTGGCGCCAGTTTCTGGTGCTGCTGCTGCCCCGGTTAGTGCTGCCCCGGCTAGTGCTGCCCCAGCATCGGCTGCCGCGCCAGCTTCTTCTGCCGCACCTGTGGCTGCCGCCCCAGTCGTTGATGCTGCGCCCCAACAGAGCACGAACTCGCAGCAAAACGTTGCTTCCACGCCCGTAGCTGCCGCGCAGCCCGTCGTTTCAGTCAACGCCGAGCCCACTCCGGTCGTCACGACCCTAATTACAGTCTACACTACCACTGTCCAGGCTGCCGCGGCAGTTCCTGTGACCACCGCCCCGGCCCAGAGCGGCAATCCCACGACCGAGGGAACCAAGTCCAGAAAGCCTCGCAAGAGCAAGGCCAGCAGTGACGCCACCCAGACCGCCAGCGTGGCCGATGCCCAGGCCTCGGCCGATCCGGTGGCAGCTGCAGCAGCCTCCCCCTCCCCCACTCAGCCGGCCGGAGACGCCCTCACGGTGTCCACGACGGGTCAGTGTGGCGCCGCGGCGGGTCTGACGTGCAAGGGCAGCACTTTTGGCGAGTGCTGCTCCAAGTCGGGCCGCTGCGGGTCGAGCCGGTTCCACTGCGGCGCCGGCAGCTCCAGCGCCGGGGGCTGCCAGGCGGAGTACGGCGTCTGCAAGGGCAACGACGGCGGCGTGGTCGACGCCAAGACTGCGGATACCACCACGGCAGCTAGTGGTGATGGCGACGCCGCTGGTCCTACCTCGGACCCCAGCGCGAACCAGGGAACTGGGAGCAGCTTCCAGCAGACCAAGAGTGATACCGTTGGTAGGCTGCTCGAGAAGCTTCGTCCCAGTGCTGACGGTGCTGCATCCCAGCCTGCCGCTTCCGATGGTGGGCTACTCCACCGTATCGGCGCGCTCCATCGCCGTTAGAGGGTGGAGGAGTTAGGGTTTTTTTTCTCTCTTTGTTTCTCACTCTCTTTTGTTTTTCTTGCTAGAATTCTGAATGTGGAATACGATGGTCGGTTTTGGCAGGGGCCTGAACACATGTCGTGCTCGGATTGTGGAGGAACCACTGGGTGTGCAGGGGTAAAACCGATCCGTGCTCTATGTTTTTCTTTCCATCTTCTCATCTTCTTGTATGCTCGCCTTGAGCCCTTTTTTCCCCCGTCTTGATTCTCAAGTAGGTATATAGACAAGGAAGACATTCGTTTTTATAGTGGAATACTACGAGCTAGTTTTATGTCATAACGCCTCTCGCACATATGCCTCCCCATCCGATCATGATAGAGGCCGTCAAAAATAGCTCGGGGATTGCACCGCGAAAAGGCTGTTTGGACAGGGGCTAACCATGCGGGGCATGTCCGCGCAACGCTGTTGAATGTTGAATGATGTATTTCCGTCAGACATACCGAGGGAAGCTATTGGGAGGCAGTCCATCAGTGTGGAAATGATGAGATGGCATGCATGGGAATCTGATGTGGGCTTTTTTTGTGAAAGAGTCAAGACGTCGTTGTTTCAAGGAAATAGGATGACCGACTCGGATCCGAGTGGGCAGGTTGAGCTTGAGCTGAGCTTCCTTCCTCGCTAGTCTGGTCTCGGATGGATAACAAGTGTTCCGAGCAGCCATCGCACTCCATAGTAACCGGTAGGAGATTCGATTTTGATTGATTGTTACAGTATCACCTCGTAGTGAGTGAGTGAAAGAGTGAGTGGGCTCTTGGGCGCGTCGTAAGCCATCCATGACCATCTAAGCCACTTCAGGAACTGGACCTAGACTAGTCTAGACTAGGCCTTGCTCCCACATCCCGCGGACCGCCCAGACGTGTAGACTTTGCTGCTGTTCCCGGACCGGGGCTCCAGCTGGGGGTGCCACTTGTGCTGAGATGAGAATGGGCAAAATGTATCAAGTCCCTTTCGTCTTTTTGTGGTGTGGTTCGAGACGGCAACGTGGGGGAAAAGCTACATAGCCGGGCGGGAATGGGATATCCGCTCAGCGTCGCGTCGTTCTGGTCGTCGATCATTAAAATCAAACAAATCACGGCTGCTTTGTCGTCGCCTGCCATCCTGTCTTTGACGCTTTTGCTAATAATTACAATAAACACCTCGACTTGCTGTACGACTCTTGATTTTTTTTTTTTTGCTGTTTTTTTGGTGGTTTTTTTTTTAATTATACTGTTTCCCCTCCCAAGGTTCTACCTGACCACCACCACCACCGCCGCCACTCACTCCCTCCCCCTGTGTGTGAGCGTCTTCTGATCTACCTACTACTCGGCTCCGTTTCGTTTCGATTCTCCCACACTTGTCTTGCCATCTCTTCTTCTTCCAACCCCGTTGCGAGTCTACATACCCATACCTTTACCTTCTTTACTACCCCCTAGTTGGTAGGCCATCCTCATCGAAGCCCTATCGCAGACTGCGTCGAGAGGCTTCAATTGCGACTTCACAATGCGCGGCCTCAACAGGTCCTGGACCTGGGCCTGCGCTGCCTTCCTGGTGCCCTTGGTATTACCGGCGGATGCCGATGCGACTCGGGGCCCGATTGACAGTGAGTCCAAGTCCATTTAATTAACTAACCAACAATCCGCTTGCTGGGACTGGGGATGGAACACACTCTCTCTGGTTACCCAGATCCTCTGTCAACTTGGCAAGATCCAATCGCCATGTGGTTTCTTGGCGTCAGCTCCTTGCTAACATGCGCACGTAGAACTCCATCCATCCGCCTACATCACATTGGATCTGCCACGGAACAGCCCAGTGCCCCATCTCGTAAGTTTTACTCGCCCTACCTGGTTTTGGTTGATCTCCCAACTATCTAGCCGCCGTGCCAAGCTGGTCCGTCGCTTGGTACCTGGTTGGGGTACCTGACCTGACGCGCACCACGACACTTGCTGACGAAGCCATTTTTGCGCCGGGGCAGGACATTCAACTTGATGTTCTTCCATCGCAACAACCTTGCGGACCCTCCCATGTAATTTTCAATCACGAGCCTTTGGGTGAGGCCAATACGGGCAACTTTACTTCTTTGAGCGATGGCACCACCTTCAGCGCCAAGTGGAACCTCACCTGCATCGAGGCCAATGGTGTGCCCACGACTCAGCTCTTGTCGTTCGCCGTCGAGTCCGTCTCGGGTGTTGTCACCGACCAAGGCGTGGTCTTCTCGCTCCAGTTTAAGCAGGTCTCCCCGGTGGACATATTTGACATTCAGGGGCCCGCCTCGATGATGATCTTCCAAGAGCCTCTTCCTCATCCTCCTGCCCAGACCCCCGCCGACGAAGACCCCGAAGAGCTGCAGTACAGGGTCGAAGAGCTGCGCAGGCTGCGACGCGACGCCGTGCACCTGCAGCACCTGATCGCGCGCAAGGAGCGTCACCTCGCCAAGAGGCACGGCTGGATCGACGAGGGCGACGACAAGTGCAACAACTTTGCGTGCTCCGTCAAGAACTTCCTCGGCGCCATCGCCAGCACCGCCAAGGAATGGTTCTGGGACGACATTATTGAGTTCTTTGGAGGAGGCGACGGTCGACCTCCTCCTAGGCATCACGATCATCGGCACGGAAGGCGCCCCCCGCACTGGAGACATCCTCACGGCCCTGGAGGTGGCAACTCGGAGCACGATGGATGGAAGTTCCCACCACCGTGGGAAAAACCCCATCATGGGCACAGACCACCGCCCCCTCCGCCGCCGCCTCCGCATTGGCCGCCACCACCACCTCCTCCGGAATTTGACGATGATGGACGTCCCTTTCCTCCTCCGCCCTTCCCACCTCCTCCGCCTCCGCCCCCAAAGTTCGATGATGAAGGACGGCCGTTCCCTCCGCCGTTCCCGCCACCGTTCCCGCCACCTTTCCTCGAGGACCGGCCGCACTGGCCACCCGAGTCGCCAGAAGGCCCACCAGGCCATCCTCCCTTCCACCATCCGCCAGGTCCTCCACGACACTACCGACACCCGCGCCACGTCCCATTTGGTGTCAAGCTTGTAGCATGCATTGTCTTGGTCGGGTTTGTGGCTGCCATTATGCACGCATGGTCATCCTGCTGCGGAAACAAGCACCGTCGAGATGACCAAGGCACGCGCTGCTCACGACGTCGGTCGCACCGCTGGGACTCGGGCCGCCAGAACCGGCCAAAGAGGCAAGGACACTTTGGCCGATTCTTGGCCCGCTTGGTCGGGAGGGCCACGGGCGACGAGGAAAATGACGAGCGGGACCCCATGCTGGGCAGGACGCGGCGGCAGCGAAGACGCAGTCTCGCGTCGGACTGGGACATCGACGCGTCTGATTCTGAAGGAGAGCAGGCCGGGGCGAGGGTAGAGCTTTCTGACTTTTCCGCGCCAGCGGCCGCCAACGAGGAGGGACTGCTGCCGCCACCCTACAAGGTTGCCACGGCCGACACGGATCTGAACTCGGCGACCTCGAGCACGCTTGCGGGTACGCCCAGCGGATCCTCCCCGGGAGCGTCTGAGAGACACACGCCCGTGAGTTCGGAGGACGTTTATGCATCACGGCCGGAAGGTAGTGAGGCGGACAGGCTGGTCTGAACGAAAACCTCGCGATTGATCGAGGTTACATTTGTCATATAGTAGTCATCGAATCTGAATCCTAATATTCCCTTTGTTAGCTACCACGCATTACCGCTCATTGACATCCACGTTTACGAGATAAAGACAACCAGGTGAGACATGCGTTGTGAGGTCACGGGGATTGATCATAGAGTTTACTGCCGATGCAATTGACCGGGTTCGGAAGACGCATGACCCCTGAATGTACTCTGTATATGTACCACTGTGAATTGCATGCTCTTCATCACCGTTAGACTAGATTCTACATTTCTTCTCGTAACAAAACAACACAAAAACATCAATTGACCTCCTCTCGAGATTGGAGCCCAGTATGTGACCATGTGCACTGTGCCGGCTGCTGTTGTCTCGTACGTTACCTTGCGTACCGTAGTGGAGCCTTGCCCCGCCTGCCATACAAAGAGCCATCTCATCGAGCCCAGCATCAAATAGGAAGCCGGAACCCACCTTGTCAGCCGTAGCGACATGCGCATCATCGCCAATTTTGTCGGTGCAAAAGGCGGCAAAAAGCTCGATGCAAACACCGACCTTCTGGCATCTCCCTTCTCACCCGGTCTTTCGTCCGAAACAACCCCTTTCCAGCGCGTTGTCCGATTCCCTACCAGGGCGTCGGATCCGATATCAGCTCCCAAAGACAGCATTGCTCTGCCCCGCCCGACCGGAGATACCGCAATTATCTATCGCCCACGACATCGCCGACCTCAGGATTCGCGTCTCTTTCGCCGCCCTCCTTTTTCCTTAAATCTGCCCCACTGCAGCACATCCGTCTGCGACTTGATTTCGATCTAGAGCATATGCAAGATGGCGGACGATGCTCAAATCCCCTCGCACACGACTCCTCAAGGAGCCAGCCCAAAGGAGGACGCCGAGACCAAGGCGACAAGAGAGGAGCTCAAGCAGACTGCCATCTCCGATAAGCCAAACGCGGCGGACAAGGACGCCAAGATGGCCAACCCACCGAAGCTGAACGACGTCGAGATCGCCAAGCCCGCCGACCACCACGACAGGCTGAAGGAGAAGGTCGCGTCGCCCAAGAAGAAGAGGGCGCACGACCAGCTGGACGAAAACCACGAGACTAGCTCTTCCGAATCGGCCGGCAGTCTCTCCCCCAAGGATGGCACCAGCCGGTCTGACAGGCTAGAGCCGGAGAAAAAGAGGGCGCGTGACGAACAGGCAAAGGCTGAGGCTGGAGATGAGGTCAGGATAAGCCAACGTCCCTGCAACCCCACGAGTGAGCGGCATTCCCAGCTAACACGATGTATATAGGCTACCACGACCGACAGTACCAAAGCGACCGCAGAATCTGCCAAGACACAAGAACCGCAAACTTCCACATCAAAATCAACTACCGATCAAGAAAAGCCCGCCGCCGAAAAGGACGATGCTGCCTCCAAGTCCGCCTTCGCCAAGTCTGGCTTTGCGAAACTGACCGGGGCTGCCTCTCCTTTCGGCACGTTAGGAGCTGCTGCTGGTGCATCTCCGTTTGGTGCATTGGCTTCGTCCGGCAAGCCTACGTCAGGATTTGGCGCACTCTCGTCATCCTCGCCGTCGCCATTTGGAGCTCTAGGAGCAGGGACCAGCACCACCACAGCAGCGCCCAAGTTGTCTTTTGGATCGTCGGGTGGCAGCTCGGGATCGGCGTCTCCGTTTGCTTCGCTCAACGGCGGCGCGCCCAAGACTTTCGGCAGCACCTTTGGCAGCGGGTTTGGGGGTGGCTTTGGCGCGTCCAAGCTCACGAGCTTTGCCAAGCCCGGTGGTGTGCTCAAGGACGACAAGCCAGCCCGGCCATTTGGCGCACCAGAGAGCGACAACGAGGCATCTGGCGACGAGGAAGATGGAACTGAGACTGGCGACGACACTGCTGTTCCCGACGAGTCCGAGTCCGAGGACAAGGCCAAGGACGAAGACGAGGAAGCCGATCAGAATAAGGCTGCCAGTGCTGAGGACAGAAAGAAGGCGACGAAGCTGCAAAAAGGTAAGTTGAAAGACCATTCCGCACGAAATGACGACTTGTGATGCTTTGCTAACGTGCCCTAGTTGTCGTCGAAGATGGAGAGGCCGGTGAGGCCACCATCTTCCTAGCCAGGGCCAAAGTGTACCACCTCGACAAGGATTCAGGGGCCTGGAAGGAACGAGGAGCTGGCATTCTCAAGATCAACGTCCCCGAGGCGACCATAGACTTTGATGAACAAAATGGTGTCGCGTTAGCCGGCTCATTCGATGCCTCAATGTTGCAAGCTGGCGAAGGCGACAACAAGACGCCCAAGGTGGTGCGCCTGATTATGCGCCAGGACCACACCCTTCGGGTCGTCATCAACACCGCAGTGCTGGCAAGCACGGATTTTGTAAGGAGAGAGATGATGAAGGCTGTTGGCTTTCTGTTTACAGCGCTGGAGGGGCCGGAGGCCAATCCAGTCACTCTGCAAATCAAGGTAAGTACTTTCGGTCTTCATGCAACACAACGACACTCCTGCTAAATCATGCATCCTACCCTAGATGTCTGTGGCGAATGCCGAGTTATTCCAACAAACAATCAATATCATTCAAAGTGAACTAAGAGCCTCAAGCTAGGCGCGCGTCACGCAGTCTTTGAATGAGCAAGATGGCAGTCGTCGTCGTCGTCGTCGAAAACTCTCTAGTCTGTGACGGCCGGCAGCAGGCCCGAAAGCCAGCAAAAAAAGGATTCGGCCATTTTGAGTAATGACGCATGATCCATGAATACAACATCAAACTTGAGGGATGACAATGGCAAGCGGGCGTTGTGGGAATATTAATCTACGGGCACGAGGGAATTCGACTGGTAGCTGGGTACATAAAGTCACTTGTGGTGCGGTTATACCTTGTTTTCTGCGTACAGTACCATGGATGGTATAGACCATGATTGATACCTTGAGCTTAGATCTAAGAATCTACCCGCTCATCACACATATGAGGAGTAGCAGTAGCTCTGAGGAATGACTATGCTCATGGTCCATGAGTTTTAGAGGAATGGCCTGCAAGCGGTGATCATCGGCTGTGAATAAATACATCATCCTCTCGACGAACAGAGCCCGTTCTCAAGGAAGGTGCCTGAGGCGGGTCACGTGGAAGCAAGACACTGGCGCATCGACTTATTGAACAGAGCGCTTGCCACAAAAGAATTTATCGCCCCTTCACCTTTTCTTTTCAAGCATACAAAAGTGAACTTCTATTCCTTGTTTACCTTAATTATGTGAAGCGGACAACTGAAACATGTTTTTGCCTGAGCTGCTTGTTAATTCTGCTGGTGATCACGACTGAAAGTCATGGATACTGCTGAGGGATCCAGGAGCCCAGCAATCAAGAAGCCTGGCAAACGAAAGCGACCCCCAACCGCTGACGCGCCCACGTTTGACGATGGCCATCATGGACCTGGCACGCCAAAAAGCCCCCAAGTAGCCAGCAAGGCTCGACGGGCGGCCAAGTCAGCAAACGATGCAGACTCCGCCACTGCTCCGGTGGAATGCGCGATCGAGTGGCCCGACTGGTTCAAGGCCCTGGACAGGACGTACCGGGCCCTCAATCTGGTGGTCACGTTCTGCTGCACGCGCAAGCACCTCGCGACCACCTTCGACACAATCCGGTCGACGGTCGAGTCGCACACCTCAAGGCAGCTTCTGGTCGAGGACGTCGCGGCCATCGCGGCACTGCGCCCGGACGGCGTGCGGTTCGCCTACGTCGACGAGACCACGCTGCTGCTGGACGCGCGCGGCACCGAGAGGGACGACGCGTTCAGGTCCTCCTCGGCGAGCCTGTCGACGTCGCAGAGCCGCCCGCCCGACATGTCGGTCGGTGGCTTCACTGGCCGCGAGGAGCTGCGCGAGCCGTGGCGGCGGCCGACGGGCGAGGTCGGTGGTGTTCACGGTGACAAGGACGACGGTGACGTCCCGGACCTCGTCGCGAAGGAGGTGCTGTACTTTGAGTTTGTGGACGGGGATCTCAAGCGGCAGGTGCAGTGCAAGAAGACGGGGGAGCCGACTAAGCCGACCCGGAAGCTGAGGGAGGAGGAGCTCAAGGTGCCCGTGTACAGCCAGAAGCAGATTGCGGATCTGATTGAGAAGCGGAACCGGCGCTTCACGGGCGCGGTCAACGGCTTCATCAACAAGTGCGTGGCCGAGTCGACCGACCCGGTCATGGCGATCAAAATAGAGCTTGAGAAGTTTATTCCGGTGCCCAGCGCGACCGCGGACCCGTCACCTGCGCCGGAAGCCAGCACGATACCCGAGAGTATACCCATGCAGCGCAAGACTATCCCGGAGATTGTGCAGGAGCTCAAGGAGCGCCCGTTCTACGCCGGGCAGATCGTCCCGGATGGACACCGAGTCTTTGAGCCGCAGGAGCCGGTGTACGGAGAGCTCAATTTCTTGCTCAGCCAAGATCTCGTCAATGCGCTTTACAACGCCAAAGGCATCACCAAGTTCTATGTACACCAGACCGAGGCCATAAACGGGCTGATTGAGGGGCACCACGTCGTCGTGGCTACTTCGACTAGTTCGGGCAAATCGCTCATCTACCAGCTTCCTGTGTTACATGCGTTGGAGAAAGACCACGAGACACGAGCAATGTACATTTTCCCAACCAAGGCCTTGGCTCAGGACCAGAAGCGGAGCCTCAGGCAGCTGCTTTCGTACATGCCGGGCCTAGAGCAGATGGTCGTGGACACATTTGATGGCGACACGCCGATGGCGGACAGAAACATGATCCGGGATGAGGCGCGCATCATCTTCACAAACCCAGACATGCTGCACATCACCATTCTCCCACAAGAGGAACGATGGCGGACGTTTCTCAAGAACCTTCGTTATGTCGTGGTGGACGAGCTGCATTACTACAACGGCTTGATGGGCTCCCACGTTGCGCTCATAATGCGCCGGCTACGTCGGATCTGCGCTGCTGTCGGGAACCGTCATGTCAAGTTCGTCTCCTGCTCGGCCACCGTGGCGAACCCCAGGCAACACTTCAAGACGATCTTTGGCATCAGCGATGTGAAACTGGTGGATTTCGATGGCTCCCCTTCCGGCCGCAAGGAGTTCCTGTGCTGGAATACCCCCTACCGAGTCCCCGGGGATCCGTCAAGCGGCCGAGGCGACGCAAAGTATGAGTGTGCACGACTCTTTTGCGAGCTGGTCCTGCGTGGAGTGCGTGTGATTGCGTTTTGTCGTGTCAGGGAGCAATGCGAGAAGCTCGTCGGGGCCGTGAAAGCAGAGCTAGAAAGGCTGGGTCGGCCGGAGTGCATTGCTCGTGTGATGGGCTATCGTGGCGGGTATACGCCGCAGGACCGGAGAAAGATCGAGACCGAGATGTTTGAGGGCAAGCTTATCGGCATTGTAGCCACCACGGCGCTGGAGCTAGGCGTCGACATTGGATCCTTGGACTGTGTCCTCAGCTGGGGCTTTCCTTATACTATAGCCAATCTCCGGCAGCAAAGCGGCCGTGCTGGCCGGCGGAACCTGGACTCGCTATCGATTTTGGTCGGGGACTCATTCCCGACCGATCAACACTACATGCAGAATCCTGACGAGCTCTTCACGCAGCCGAACTGCGCGTTGCAGGTCGACCTTGGAAACATGCTCGTGCGGGAGGGACACATACAGTGTGCGGCCTACGAGATGCCCATCCGACCTGACGAGGACGCGCAGTATTTTGGCGCTGATCTGGACAAGATATGTGTCGAGAGGTTGCTACCCGACGAGCTCGGGTACTATCACTGTCACGACAGATTCCGGCCCATGCCGTCCAAGTTCGTGACGATTCGGGACACTGAGGACGAGCACTTTGCTATCATCGACATATCGAACGGGCGAAACGTGGTGTTGGAGGAGCTCGAGGCGTCCCGGGCCACTTTCACACTGTACGACGGCGCCATCTTCCTACACCAGGGCACCACTTATCTGGTGCGGGATTTCGATCCGGACAAGCACATGGCACGGGTTGAAAAGGTCAGGGTGGACTGGACGACGACGCAGCGAGACTACACGGACATCGACCCGATCGAGACGGAGGCCATCAAGCGCATCGAGGGGTCTCCGTGCCGGGCGTACCACGGCACGATCCGGATCAAGCAGGTCGTGTACGGGTACTTCAAGGTGGACAAGCGTAACCGCGTGCTGGACGCCGTGCACGTGGACAACCCGCCGGTGGTGCGGTTCAGCAAGGGCACCTGGCTGGACGTACCCCGACGGGCGCTCGAGATACTCGACTCGCGGCGGCTCAACGCGGCGGCGGCGATCCACGCCGCCGAGCACTGCGTCATGAGTCTAGTGCCCAACTTCGTCGTCAGCATGCCGGGGGACGTGCGGACCGAGTGCAAGAACAGCCTCAAGGAGTTTGCCCGCCGCGAGACGACCCGCAAGCGGCCCGCACGCCTCACCTTTTACGACTCAAAGGGCGGCGCGGGCGGGTCCGGCATCAACACAAAGGCCTTTGAGCACGTCGACATGCTGCTGCGGCAGGCCGTGGGTCGGGTCGAGGCCTGCGGCTGCGGCTGCGCCGGCGGCTGCCTCGAGTGCGTGGCGAGCGCGACGTGCAAGCAGCAGAACGTGGTCATGAGCAAGGCCGGGGCCACGGTCGTCCTCCGGGCGCTGCTCGGGCTCGAGATCGACGTTGAGAGGTTGCCGATGGGTCCCGAGGAGGACTGTCCCGCGGGCGTGGAGACAATTGTGCTCGCAAGGCCTGTGCCGCCTAGGGACGCCGGATTGTGGAAGGATTACGGGAGCTTTAGTGATGAAGAGGACGGAGGGGGCGAAGGGGGCGGAGGGGACGTCGGATCTGGTGCTTGTGCTACGCCGGATGCATGACGATCCCGTGTAGCATGCGCAGCCAGCTGTCCGATATTGGAAATTGATACCAGGTTGAAGTTGTTGCCACTTCGCTCTCCTACGTTATCGCCACATTCGGCAACTCAGCATATTGTGCGACACGACCTAGATCACAGCTGCAGGAAATTTGTCAGTGTCGATCCATGGACGAAACAACTCGAGAGTCGTCGACATTTATACCTAGTCAACGTTTTAGCATAATTAATACCTATCCGGGAGGCAACCAAACAAACTTAGAGATCAAACATATGGGGAGTTTCTTGTTTGGCGGTTGGGATAATTAACCAACAGAACCGCCAACCTTATCAGTGGTTTGAATAGGGGGACCAGCCGCATGCCTGGAGCGAGAGTGAAACTAATCTACTTGGTACAAGCGGCTCTACGAAATAAGGATTATCGAGTTCGAGAGTCTAGTGAAGTCTCGGGGGACCCCCTGCTGGGATATAGGTACGGTAATCGGCAAAGTAAATTAACTGCCTTCTTGGCGCGGGAACGATACCAAGGCATCCGGTCTCTCTCCACTCTCTTAGCCGCTATACTTTACAAGACGAAACCGATGCGACCTTTTCTTGTCATCACAAGGCACTTTGGCGATGTGTTTTAAGCCCAGCTAAATAAAGAGCAGGTAAGGAACGTACAAAATACGTCGTAAATACCTACCTAGGTATCTAGACAACCAAACCAACTAACTACCTACCTACCTACCTACCTTGCCCACCACAGGCAAGCCACCGGTCCTTCCATGGGTTCTCAAAAACTGACACAAAAGTCGGCCCAGAAAGCCAGCGGAACTGCAAACCCACGACTCCGATCCTTGCAGATTCATGCCTGATCGTATAAGCTCCCTTACCCAATCTCACACTTCCTTGCTTACCATGTACGTACGGAAAGGATCCTATCACCGCCTCAGCCTCACTGATTTGCCAGGTCAACCGGGGTGTGGTGTATATATGTGTGTGTGTGTGTGTGTGTGTGTCTGCCTGTGTCTATGGTGTGGCCGAACAGCCTGGCCCTGCTGCAGCTTTGTTTTTCTTATTTGAACCGGCCCAATCGCAGCACCACACCCTTGGAATTCCCTGTTTTATTTTCTTCTTCTCTATATTTAATCATGTTCTTCCCCTTTTTACGCTAGATGACGTTATACTTGGGGACATTGTATACACCGGTTGGATAGCTGCTGTCAATCGTTCTCCCAAGACGCCAAATCGACGCCATGGAAGCTTGTCTCTGATAGATAATTGTATCACAAAACTTGAGGCGAATACAGTACAGCAAAATACCAGCTTTGCCAAGTGTTTTTTTTCTCTTTTCTTTTTTTTTGTTTGTTTTGTCTGTTATTTGTTTCAACATCACAAGTGTCGCCCCCAAATCAAACAAATCCGTCCTGGCCTCGGGTTGCTACCGAACCATGGCGGCGCCGCCATCTCCACAATCTCCAAAGATGCCGAGATCACCAGCCCGGTCCCGGTCTTCTCGCAGCCGGAGCGAGAAGGTGCACATTCCGACGACAATAGCCAGGGCGTCAACTTTGCCGATCCACCGAGACGACCTCAACAGCCGGCCCATCAGCAACCGCCAAGCCCTGTACTCGCCCGCCGAGCAGCAGCACTACCAGCAGCAGAGGCAGAGGCACCACCACCAGACGCCGCAGCAGAAGCGCAACATTCCGCCCTTTATCAGACCAGGGGGTGAGAGCGGGCGCGACGGCTTCTCGCCACTGCAATTTGTGCGCATTTGCTTGAGATCCTCAAGCCCCATCTCGGGCGCCGTCAACGTCCTGTGGCCCGTCGTTCCGGCCGCCATCGTGGTGCGCTACACGCACGAGGATTGGCACCTGGCCATCTTTGTGCTGTCGTACATATCCATGGTGCCCTGCGCCAACCTGGTTGGCTTTGCTGGGCAGGAGCTGGCGAGGAAGGTGGCGCATGTGTATGGCGTCCTGGTCGAGACCGCGTGAGTTGACTCCTCCCTAGATTGGCTACCCACATACGCACACATACACACACACAGCCCCCTTTTTTTGTTTACTGTGTGTTTCCTTGACAGGTCTGGGCGTTTGCTCAGTGGGCTTTGATGAGAGTCTGTTTGCCCGCAGACATCGAACCATATCTGCCGTTCCGGGATATTTGTGAAAATGGGAAAGCATGTTTGCTGACTTTGTTATCCACTTTAGGTTCGGTTCCATCGTCGAGATCGTCTTGTTCGTCGTCCTTTTGACAAAAGGCAACCTGACGCAAGTCATACAGGCCGCCATCTTGGGTTCCATACTGGCCACAATGTTACTGTGTCTGGGCTTGTGCTTTATAGCCGGAGGCCTGCGGCGGGAGGAGACGGAGCACAACGAGGCCATCAGTGAAGCGGGTAGTGGCCTGCTGTTAACTGCGTGAGTTGGCCCGGCCTTCCATAAGCCTGTAACACCATCTCGTCACATCACCTTTCAGACGTACTGACAATGGAATCTGCCTCCACCGACACAGTGGCCTCGGCCTTGCAATCCCAGCCATTTTCAAAACGGCCCTGACAAGCTCGGATCTCGTGAATGCCGAGGAGCTGTCGATCAAGACGCTGAGTCTCTCGCGGGCCACGGCAATCCTGCTGATACTCTCGTATGCCGTCTTTGTTTGGTTCCAAGCCAAGACGCACCACGGCATATACGACGCCATCTTCGAGCAGGACGAGCTGCGGGACGCGGATCGGGGGAGGGACATGGCCAAGAAGAAGCTCACGCTTCTGGAGTGCGCGCTCGCGCTGACCATCTCGATCGGACTGGTGACGGTGATCGCCATCACGCTGGTGGAGCAGATCGAGTACATAGTGCTGGAGGAGGGCATCTCGGAAGCCTTCATGGGGCTGATCCTGGTGCCGCTGGTGGAGAAGGCGGCGGAGCACCTGACGGCCATCGACGAGGCGTGGGACAACCAGATGAACTTTGCGCTGTCTCACGTCCTCGGGGCGACGCTGCAGACGGCGCTCTTCAACGGGCCGCTGGTGGTTGTCATCGGCTGGATTATGAACCGGCCCATGGGGCTGGACTTTAATATCTTTGACATAACGATGCTGCTGCTCGCCATCGTCACGGTGGGCGGGTTCCTGCGGGATGGCAAGACCAACTACCTCGAGGGGTTCCTATGCGTGGTGGTGTACGTTTCGATTGCGGCGGCGGCGTACCACTACCCGAATCCGCTCAATCTTACGGTGGAGGGCGAGGGGGCGGCGCACTGAGGCGGAGCGCGGCAGGTCAGTTGGGGCGATTGGGGAGGGATGGATGTGTATTTTGTAAAATTCTGTGAGGGCGAGAGAGAGATGTATTCGTATGAAACTATGAGACTCTCTCTCTACTGTAGTCCAGGTGGTATAGAGGCACCTGATATCTTTACTTAGGTCCCTACGCAAGGACATGCCGAAAGTGGGGCTGCAAGCGATTTCGTACACACAAAATGGGATTCCATTGTGGGCTTTTTTGTCAAAAATTGTTGGGTGTGGGTGGGTCCAAGCTGTTGCTACTTGCTGTTGCTGCAGCAGTGCTGCCTGTGGCCGGCCCTGTGTCATTTATATACGCAAATTGCCCCGCAGTAGTTGAATCAAGCCAGCCAGTAATTACATAGAGCACAAGTACACTGTTACGTATAGAGACATGTCGAGTTGTCTGTTGGCTGTTGTCGTCGTCGACCTCGATTATCCCTTTCTTTTCTCGACCCTGGCTGCGAAAGGCCCTGCCTTTGTCCGTGACGAGGAGGATTAAATTGTTCTCTTTATCAGAAGTGAGTTGATCTACAACACGCTGTGTGATTCTGTTCCATGCCCTGCGTCATCCTTTTGGGGGGAGGCTTTTTTTCTTTACCCCGCCGCTGCTTTGTAGCCACTCCGAACCGGCGCCGATGAGCCCTACGGGAGGAGCACTTTGGTGGGCAGAGAAGACGAAACAAAAACAGAAGATAGATCCCAAGAAGGTTTTTTTTTTGTTGGTTCTTTTTTTGCTCAAGAAAGATAAAGGATCACGAGAGGCAGGGAAATAAGCCGCTGAAAGGCAACTTGATTTTGCCACCCTTGCAGCCCCCAAATCCCATCACAAACCACACACCCCATCTACCTTTCTTTCCTTTGGCCTACGTATTACTTCCTCAAACAGCGCACTTTTTGCTGGCTTAATCGATAATTAGTACAGCCGGTCCCCTGCATGACCTCCAATTCACCATCCCGGATCTAAAAACCCGAGGCATTAATCCGCACCCGTCCAAATACCGCTCTACCGGCTTCTAACCGCTCCAGCCTGGCTGCAAGCAGATACACGCACTAAACACATATACATAACGTCCTCCACGCCCGCCCCAAGCCATGGCGCCTAAGAAGAAGGGCAATAAGAAGGCCAACGATGATTGGGAGGCCGAGCTCGGCGAACAGGTCGCACCCGCACCGGCCGAGCCCAACGGCGCCGCCCCGCCCGCAGAGAATGGCGCCGACTCCGCCCCGGCCGCCGAGGAGGAGGAGGAGGATACCGGCGGAGGCGGCCTGATGGGTCTGATGCGCAAGAAGAAGGATAAGAGGAAGAAGCAGGGTCTCGAGGACTTTGTCGAGGGCGAGGATGTGCCCGGGTCCGAGGCCAAGGCCCCCGTCGAGGCCACCATGGACGACGAGTTCCCTGAGCCGGCCAAGAAGGGCAAGGGCGGCAAGAACAAGGCCGATGCCGCCCCAGCTGCTGAGGCCGGCGACGGCGACGAGGAGACTAGCGGCAGGGTCAAAACCAAGGCCGAGAAGGAGAGGGAAAAGAAGGAGCGCGAGAAGCAGCGTAAAAAGGAGCAGGTCAGTTGCGTCAATGGCGGCGGTTTGTGTATACCACACTCTCCCGCAGAGCCCGTGGCAGGGAAACTTGTCAGCATATTACTGACCTGTCATATTCTTCGGGATGAAGGCGGCCAAGAAAAAGGCTACCGGCCCTGCGAAAGCCGAGCCGGCCAAGGCCGCGGCTCCCGAGAAGAAGGAAGCGGCACCGGCCGCCGCTACAGCACCGGCCGCCGATACCGGTGGCAAAAAGAAGAAGATACCAGCTCATCTGTTGGCCATCCAGAAGCAGCAAGAGGAGCTGAAGAGGCGCCAAGAGGAAGCCGAGAGGCTTGCAGCTGAGGAGAAGGCGAGGATAGAAGAGGAGGAGCGCAGGGAGGCCGAGGAGGCCAAGCGCAGAGAGGAGATGAAGGCGCTCAAGAGGCAAAAGGAAAAGGAAAAGATTGAGCAGCTCAAGAAAGAAGGCAAGTTCCTGACAAAAGCACAAAAGGAAGCCAGGGCGCGCAACGAGGCCAAGCTGCAGCAGATGATTGCGGCGGGTATCAAGGTCGGGGCCCTGGATGGGGAAGAGCCGGCTGAAAAGAAGGACAAGAAGGCCGACACCAAAAAGAATAAGAAGAAGGTCGAAAAGGTGAGCTTCCCGCCAGCTGCCGGGAAACCCGCGTCTAGTTCCTGTTGTCCCAAGTGACGGACAACCGTCAGCTGACACACTATTACTTCAGGTCGACGAGGATAAAATCCTTGCAGAGGCTGCCGAGCGCGCCAGACAGCAAGCTGAAGCTCAGCTCAAGGAGGCCGAAGAGAAGGCTCGCTTGGCTAAGGAGGCGGCCGAGAAGGAGGCGGCAGAGAAGAAAGCAGCCAACAAGGTCGAGAGCGACATCGACGAAGACTGGGAAGCCGCAGCGGCAGACGAGGACGACGATGTCAAGGACAGCTGGGACGCCGATTCAGACGAGGAAGGCGCCAAGAAGGATGCAAAGACGGCCAAGAAAGCGGAAGACGACGACGGCTCAGATGCCGACGAGGAGACCGACGACTCTGAAGAGGACTCGGACGATTCCGAAGACGAGCAGGAGACGGCCGCCCAGGCTGCCGAGAGCCAGCGCAAGCGAGAGGCGGCAGAGAGGAGAGAAAAGGCACACCAAGCGGCGCTTGCGGCGAGGTCCAAGGACAACCTCCGGTCGCCTATTTGCTGTATTCTGGGCCACGTCGACACGGGAAAGACGAAGCTGCTGGACAAGATCCGTCAAACGAACGTGCAGGAGGGCGAGGCCGGTGGTATTACGCAACAGATTGGTGCTACCTACTTCCCTGCCGATGCCATCCGAACAAAAACGGCCGTCGTCAACAAGGATGGAACCTTTGAAATCAAGGTGCCCGGTCTCCTGATTATCGACACGCCCGGTCACGAGTCCTTCTCGAATCTGAGGTCTCGTGGATCCTCCCTCTGCAACATTGCCATCCTGGTCGTCGACATTATGCACGGATTGGAGCCGCAGACGCTCGAGTCGATGCGCATGCTTCGTGAGCGCAAGACGCCCTTCATCGTGGCGCTGAACAAGATTGACAGGTTGTACGGGTGGAAGAAGATTGACAACAACGGTTTCCAGGAATCGTTGGCTCTGCAGCCCAAAAGCGTGCAAAATGAGTTCAAGAACCGCCTCGACCAGACCAAGCTTGCCTTTAGCGAGCAGGGTTTCAACGCCGAGCTCTTTTACGAGAACAAGTCGATGGCCAAGTTTGTGTCGCTGGTGCCCACATCCGCCCACACGGGTGAGGGTATTCCCGACATGCTCAAGCTGATTTTGCAGCTCACCCAGGAGCGCATGGTCGGCTCGCTGATGTATCTCTCCGAGGTCCAGGCTACGGTTCTGGAAGTCAAGGCCATCGAGGGATTCGGCATGACCATTGACGTCATCCTTTCCAACGGTATTCTTCGCGAGGGCGACCGGATTGTGCTCTGTGGAACAGAGGGAGTCATCAAGACCAACATCAGGGCGCTGCTCACACCTGCGCCGCTCAGGGAACTGCGTCTCAAGTCGGCCTACGTGCACAACAAGGAGGTCAAGGCCGCGCTGGGTGTCAAGATCAGTGCCCCCGGCCTGGAGGGTGCCATTGCCGGATCCCGAATGCTGGTCGTCGGCCCCGACGATGACGAGTCCGATCTGGAGGAGGAGGTCGAGTCGGACCTGGCCCATCTGTTCAGCCGTGTTGCCAAGTCTGGTCGCGGCGTCAGCGTGCAGGCGTCAACTCTTGGTTCCCTCGAAGCCTTGCTCGACTTTTTGAAGGACTGCAAGATCCCCGTGGCCAACGTGGGCATCGGTCCCGTGTACAAGCGTGATGTCATGCAATGCGGTATCATGTTGGAGAAGGCGCCGGACTACGCCGTCATGCTATGCTTCGACGTCAAGGTCGACAAGGAGGCCGCGCAATACGCCGAGGAGCAAGGCATCAAGATCTTCACGGCCGACATCATCTACCACCTCTTCGACGCCTTCACCAAGCACCAGGAGGAGCAACTGGAGAAGAAGAAGGAGGAGGCCAAGCTCCTGGCCGTCTTCCCCTGCGTCCTGAACCCCGTTGCCGTCTTCAACAAAACGGGTCCCATCGTCGTCGGCGTCGACGTCGTCGAGGGCCAACTGCGGGTCGACGCGCCTATCGCGGCCGTCAAGACCAACCCCGTTACCGGGGCCAAGGAGATCATCAGCATGGGCCGAGTGTAAGTTTGCATACATTCTTTCCCACTACAGCAGACTCTGAGTTTCTTCCTGTTCCTTTTTTTCTTGCTAACATAACTCTTTGCTGTCACTATAGCACATCGATCGAGCGTGACCACAAGGCCATGCCGGTCTGCAAGAAAGGACAGCCCTCGGTGGCCGTCAAGATCGAGATGGGCGGCCACCAGCCCACCTACGGGCGACAGCTCGAGGAGAAGGATGTGCTTTATAGCCTGATATCTCGCGCCAGCATCGACTGTCTGAAGGACTTTTACCGCAAGGACGTGTCCAACGACGAGTGGATGCTCATCAAGAAGCTGAAGCCTTTATTCGACATCCACTAGAGTAGAAGTCTGCAGCCTGATAGCGGGTTTTATTTAGGTAGAGTACTTTGCAATACAAGAAATGGAAAGGGAGAGATAAATTGATGGTTTGATGGGCAGGCAAATGCTGAGGGGAATACTGTGTCTGTTTTTCAAAGGTTTGTAAAAGTTCTCGCCTTGATATACACTCGAAGCATTCTCGCGCAGCTGGCTTTGTCCATCCGCAATCTTTTTTCTGCTTTGATCGTCTTTTTTTATTTTTTTATTTTTTTTCAAAAAAAAGTCATAAAATGGGAGCAAACCAAAAAGTGTACATATTTTCACCGGGTAAACATTGAAAGGAATTTGATTTTGGTACACGTTCACGCATGTCTGTCACCGTCGCACCTCTACCCAACGCCAGGTATATCAAGCATGAACAGGAGAAAAGCCCACAGCATTTCTTTTCTATCTTAACTCCTCTTTAGGCCTTATTTGTCTTCACGGACATGTTTCTGGTCAGTCGTCGTATGGGTGATTTGGGAGAAATTTTGTACGCAAAAGCGGCAACCCCATCATGAGAAAAAAAAAGAAAAAAAAAAGAGCAACAATAACTAAATGACAAGGCCGAATCATTCCTCTTCTTTCCCCCGTGTTGTGCTCCCAAAGTCATAACTTCATTCCCGGCCCCGGCCCCTTCAACGTTTATATCCATCTAATTAGCCTTGGCCTCGGCGTCCGCCATGTCCTCATCCTTGGTCTCGGGGGCGTCGGCCTTCTCTCCTTCGGCCGCCTTTCGCGCATCCTCCTCTGCCTTCTTGGCGGCCGCCTCGGCCGCGAGACGTGCCTGTGACGCCTGCCTCTCCTCCTCGACCTTGTCGAAGTGACGCTGGGCGATAGGGCCGGTCATGGCCCTGATCTCGTCCATCTTTTGAATGTATACAGCCTTGGTGGTGTCGTCTCCCTCATCGTACAGCCAGTCCTGTGGGGTAAGAAAACAAATGTCAGAACTAATTCCGGAGTTCGCGCTGCGCGCTGCGGTGTAGATTTTTTTCTTTTGCCGTCGAATCGGGGATAGCAGAACTTACTTCGGTTTCGCTGAGCTTGGCACGGATCTTGTCCTTCTCCTCTTCGCTCGCAAACTCGGCGTACTGGTCGTCAAGCTTGTTACGAATGTCGTAGATGTACGTCTCGAGCTCGTTCTTCTTCTCCTCCGTGTCGTAGACGAGCTTGTCCTCCGAGGCCATCGCCGCCTCGCGCTCGAGCAGCGAGTTCTTGGCGGCGGACTCGAGCGACTGGGTGGCGGCAACGATCGGCAGGTCGCCCTTCCTCACCTGCTTTTTGACCTTGCGCATATTGGGCTTGGCGTCGCCGTCCTTGGCACCGTCCGTCTCCATTGCCTTGGGGTACTCGGTTAGTTTCTTGCTCGAGTGTGCTGGCAGGTCTGGTATAGTGGGAGAGCTGGACAGATCGCGGCGTCTCTTGAGTGGTGATCTCAAGGCCGGGTCACCGGCCGGGTCGCTTTGCATCGGGTCGGGGAGGGGAGTTTGAGGCGCATCGCCATTACAAGCGACAGTACTCACATTCGGGTCCTTCTCGCCCTCCTCAGGAATTGGCTCCTCAATCTCCTGGTCCTCCACGTAGTAGCCACTTTCCACGTTCAGGATCCCGTGAATGTTGACGCGCGCCTTGAGCTTGCAGATCATGAAGTCGTCCTGTCCTCCGTTGGCCTGGACACCCTTAACCGAGAAGCGGCCGATCCAGGGGTTCACGGTCTGGGGCAGCTCCTCGGGCCTGGCGTACCTGGCCTCGAGGTCGAAGGGCTGTTTCCGGTAAAAGGTCAAGATCTTGGTGGAGGGCATGAGGTTGCCTTTGTTAAAGACAACAAGGCTCGTGTCCTCGTCGGGAATATCGGGTGCCTTCTCCCAGGCAAATTCGATCGGGTAGCTGATGACGTCCTGGACGACAAAGTCGCGGACCTTGAAGATGGGGGACAGGATGGCGCAGCTGAAAGCGCAGCCCCTCGCAATGGCCTCGTCCTGGTTCAGAGTGAATGACAGCGGCTTGTTGAAGAAGGCGTTGACGCGCTCCTTGATTGCGGGCACACGCGAGCCGCCACCAACAAGCTCAACGACGTCGATGTCGTCGACGTTCAGCTTGGCCTCGGTAAGAGCCTGCTGCAGGACCTCACCAACGCGACCCAGGATAGGGTCGATCATGGCCTCGAACTCTTGACGGGTAATCATAGTGGACACGTCAACGTCGTTCATGAGCGACTCAATGTTGAGAGGCGCTTGCTGGTTGGCGGACAAAATCTTCTTGACCTTCTCGGCGGCGGCGAAGACACGCGAGGTGGCGCGCGGATTCGAGAAGATGTCGATCTTGTACTTGCCCAAGAACTCCTTCTGCAGGTGGTCAACCAGAGTCTTGTCGAAGTTCCTGCCACCAAAGTGACGGTCGAAAGCGGTCGACTTGACGGCGAGCTCGCCCTTCTTGAACTCGACGATCGACACAGCGAAGTCGCTGTAACCGACATCGACAAAGGCAACACGTCGCGGCTTCTCATCGGCGGCGGGCAGGTCGAGCTTGGTGATTCCGTAGCCGAGAGCGGCGGCAGTGGTGTCGTTGATGAGGCGCAGGAGCTTGAGCCCGGCGATCTCGGCGGCGTCGATCAGCGCGCGACGCTGGATGTCTGTGAACCACGCGGGCACGCTCATAACCAGGTCTGAGACAGCCAGCTTGGTCTCGTTGGCCGTCGTCTGCTTGATTTTGGCCAAGAACATGGCGACGAGCTGGGTAGCGGTGAACTTTTCCTTCTTGCCTAGATATGTGACCTCGACACCGACCTGGCCGTTGACGTCGACCAGCGGCGCTGAGATGTACTGTTGCTCGATCTGGACATCGGGCTCGTTGAGTCGGCGGCCGGCGAGACGCTTCAGGGCACCGACGGTGTTCTTCAGGTTTGAGATTTCTTGTGTCTTGGCGGACTCTCCAAGGTAGCGGTTCTTGGGGCCGAATCCAACGAGAGATCTGAACGCGGAATAAACGATGAGTCAGTGGAGGGTTCCAGTGGGCTGTCACGATGCGGGCGGGGTATGGACGTACGGTGTGGCCCTGTTGGAGACCTCGTTCGTGATCTGAGAGTTTATAGACAGTCAGTCAGTTGTCGTTCAGCAGAGGGCGCGCAAGACAGCAGCCGGTTGATGACGGCATGCATTCGCGAAAGCGGGTGAAGGGGTTTAGGGACATACCACATCGACACCGCGGTTACGAGCAACCGCGATGACGGTGTTCATCGAACCAAAATCAACGCCTGTGTTGGGACATTGTCAGTAGGTGTCTTAACGATCAACAACGGATGCAATGACAGGCTAAGGCGCAATGGGTATGCGCAAAGAGCGATATGGGGATGCCGCAAGCGAGACTTTGGACATACCAACTACAGACATGGCGGCTGTATGTTGCGATCTTGGTGGTTATGTGTATTGGACAGTTATTCTGTGATGGTTCGTTGAGTGCGTCTAAATGTAGTAGATCGGGCCTTTTGGTGTAAACAAATGGAAGAGCAGCTTGTGTTGCTCTGGGTGGGATAAGTTTTATTTCCAGCCGTACGTTGTTGAATTCTTTCTGTGATTATCTCTTGGGTGTAGATTAGCGGGTGGACGAAAGTGAAGCTGAAGGACGAGAGGCTTGCAACAGCAGGTGATATAACTCATACCGGGTCATCAAAGATACCTACCGTACCAAGTCAATAGTATCATCAGTTATTTAGCAATGCGGGCATAAATAAAAAAGGCGAAGAGAAAATCTGCCTGAAAGCTTTTTTTTTTTTGGACAACTTCACCCAACGGCCGCTCTGCCCCTCATTGTAGAGGGGGAAAGCAGCAGCGCCTGGGGGGTGGGTGTGTTGTGTTGTACAGTGTGATAGTGCCACCCCACTCCCGCTTTCTCGACCATGGCACACTCTAGAAGCTTATAGAAGTTTCGAGGACAGACATATCTTTTGAATGCAGCCATTGTTTGAATTGTGTTTGTGGTTCTATGAGGTGAAATAAGGTCCATTGCATCCTTATGGGCTTTGAATTGATCACTATTTGGCCTACTATTTAACGACACATTGCGCCTTGCCCAAGGTAAAGTTGACAGAGTATTCACCTGCTTATTAACATCATCGCGCACACTGGCTTTCTCACTGTGCTCCGAGTAAAAGTTATAGCCCGATAAGATAAGGCTTATCGCTGCACCCACCCCCGGGGCAAACGCAAACATAGGTAGGTATCCATAACGTTGCCCTGGTTTCGTGTGCGACAGACAATTCACCGCCCCCGGACTGGATCTTTACCTGTATAGTTGGATAGTGGACAGCCGTTAAGTAACTATTACCTATTGCCGAGATTTCGAAATCCGTTTTTTCTCTTTTGAAGCTCCTAGAATTTTCTCTGTTTCTTGTGTTGCTAAATGACAAACAAAACTCCCACCCACCCCCAACCAGGACGGCGCAGACGTAGTACGCAACGATGGCGGACTACCCGCGTATATATCCAAATCAAACCATGATGCTATTTCCCAGTCTCCTCGATGACAGTACGAGTACAAGACTTTGAACAAACCAAAGCAAAGCATTCTTGAGCAAAACCTTGACCTCTAGAGAAAACCAAAAAAAAAGGAAAAGAAATGGTACAAAAAACCCATCACCGATCGCCACAAGAGGCAAATTAGTACTCCGTGTATGTGTATGGCTATTATCCTCACGACTCTGCGGCAGAGTAACAGCACCGGTGCCCCTGGCCCTTAGATACGCATACGTACCCCTTGCCATAGCCACCGTACCGCACGATGCAAGACGACGGCCTCCTGCTGCCGCCGGCGCCAACACCACCACAACCAACAACGCCGACATCAGGGCCGTACTACCGCTGCTGATTGCCGCCGCTGCCGTTGTTTTGGTTGACGTCGTTGGCCGACGCCTGTCTGCTGATCCCCGGCCTGCCCGAGCCACTGCTGTTGTTGTTGCCGCCGTGGCTCGTGCCGATCTCGAGCTCAATGTCCTCGATCGTCGAGGTGCGCAAGAAGCTCGCCCGGCCAAGCGGGCTCCTGCCGCTCCGCGCCTGCGAAGACGTCGGCGGCATCAGCGTGCGCTGCCTCCCGCGGTCACGATTGGGCTGCTGTGACGCCGAGGACCCGACGCTGACGAGGCTGTCGGTGCTGCCGACCTTGTGGTGCAGGTTCAGCGCGGCGGGGACGGCCGAGGCAGCCCGCCCTCCACCCTCGTTGGGAGTCGGCGGCAGCGGGTTGTCAGTGTACCCGCCCTTTTGCAGGTCCACGTCGCTGTACTCGTACACCTGGCCCTGCGGCGGCTCGCCGTTGGCCGCGCGCTGCGCCGCGATGTACTGGTTGTACTGGCTGGCCTGCGCGAGCTCGTACTTGCGCCGGTCCTCGTCGCCCATGATGCTCTCGACGCGCCGCGGGATGTAGACCGAGTTCATGGCAGTCTGTGCCGACAGGAAACTGTCGAACGAGTCGCGCGGATGCAGCGGCACGCGGCCCGAGTGGCCGTGGGCAACAGTGAAGAGCGAAATGTTGTCGTGCTGGTACCAGCCGTTGTCGCCGCGCTCCGGGATGGCGAACATGCCGTCGATCTTGGCCGAGGGTAGCACGTTGCCGCCCGCCACGATGCGGCGCCGCCCGCTCTCCTTGCGCTTGATCTGCGCCGCCGGAATAAAGGTCTCGGGCACCACGTTGAGGTCGTCTCCCGTCTTCTCGGCCAGCTCGATGGCCTCCTGCGCCGTCGTGTTGCCGTCGGCCTCGGCGGCGTCGGCGCGGGGCCCACCCCACGTGCGCTGGCCGGCCGTGAAGATTCCGTAGACCATGTACCACCAGTTGAAGAAGGGGTTGAGCACAAACATCATCGGGTAAAGCCATATCTTGAAGCGGCGGAGCTTGGCGCCAAAGTAGATCATCATGAGCCAGTTCAGACCGAGCGAGATGGCGATGAACCCCACGGGCAGGTCCGTGACCCGCTTCGTGGTGGTCAGGATGGCCAGGACCATGATGAAGAAGAGCAGGGCCGTGGTACGGATCGTGTTTTGCATGAAGCGGATCAGGACAAGGAGGGGGTAGCGCTTCCACAGACGCCAATCTGTCAACATGCAAGCCTCGTTGGTGATGAAACCCAAGAACCAGCGGCGACGCTGCTTGACGAGGGACTGCATGGTCTGCACGGCCTCGGTCTTGCAAAAGGCCGACGTGCACATCTGGATCTGGTATCGCTTCTTGGCACCGATCATGAACAAGTGCGTGAGCCAGCGATCCTCGCCCAGATGGCACTTTGCAAAGTCGAAAAGGTCCTCGCACTGCTCGGCCTTGTCCGCAAAGTAGTACTTGGCCATCCTCCTGAAAGCCGAGAAGCGCAGCATGGTGAGGGCGCCGGGGAGACAGGTGACGGCGCCGCAGCCCGACTCGACAGTGCGCTCGAATAGCTGGCCGTGGATGTACTCGAGATCCTGCAGGACCGTGATGAGGCTGTGCTTCTTGGTCGTGGAAGTGATGACGCCCGTCATGGCCAACATATCCCTCGAGTTTCCGGGGCTCAGCTCCATGTCGTAGACAAAGTTCTGGAGGCACACGCGGTCCAGGATGCAGTCGCTGTCGATGAACAGGATGAACAGGTTGTCGTTGCGCTCGAGGTACTCCTTGTAAACCTTGTCAATGAGCTTGAACGTCGCCTTTTGGCAGTGGCGCTTGCCGCCGTGGGGGAAGCGCGAGATGGTGATGCGGGCGGCCCTGTACGTGACGTCGATGCTCTTGGGGTACGTGTCGAGGGTGAGGGGCACGCCGAACTTTTCAATCGTGTTGAGGTACAACTCGTCCTCCTGGTCTCCGTCGAACGAGAGGAAGACGTGAATACACGAAGGTGGGTAGTCGCAGTCGACGACCGAGTTCATGGCCGTGAGCAGGACGTCCGGGTCCTCCTTGTAACAGGGCATGACGATGACCACCTTTGGCGCCGAGACCTCGTCCAGCACCTGCTTGACGCGCTTCTCACGGCCCAGCTGGTGCGTGACGAAGTGGTACACGCAGAAGAGCCAGGGGATGGTGAGGAGTCCCGCGAACGCCCAAAATGCGAACCACTGCAAGCCCGAAACCATGTCCACGGGCCAAAGTGCCACGATGGGTGATGGGAGTGGTAGCGTGACCACCATGATTGGAAGGAAGACAGCCCTGTGCGGAGTGGGAGGGGAGGTATTTTGTGAGCAAAAAAAACTGACCAAGTCGTGAGGTGAGGGCAGACTGAAGGCTGGCTGGCACAAAACTTACCTGAAGCCGACGAAAAGAATGGCCACCACGACGGCGAGAGCACGAATCGTCCAGTGCTCGGCTTTTATGAACACCTTGACGAGGCAGTACATGAAGGCAGCCACCCAGAGAAACCACTCCAGGACGGCAGCCAGCATCACCAGGCCGACGATGACCGTGTACACTATCTATTGTGTCGACAGCAAAACAAGTCAGCGTTGTGAAATCTTGATCAAAGGCGATATGTCGTCTTCCCCTTCTTCCCATCTCCCTCTCGCTATTTCGCTCTCTTGTCTCTTGTCTCTTGTGCAAACATACCTCGTGCACCGGCCATCCGTCAAAGACGTTGCCCATCTTGACAATTGCTCGTACGCCCGAGCAGCGTCAAAGTGATCTCAGAAGCGCAGAGGCCTGGCTGTATGCAGTTTTATCTGACAGTCGACAACTTGTTGTTCCAGATCGAGCGGTGTGTGTAGCAGGCGTCCGGCCCCGGCGTTTGTATCAAGGACAAAGAAAACAGGTGTGTAGCGGTGGGAGGGCTTGTATGCCGGCTTCCGTCAAGCTATTGTATGGAGGAAGAAGGCAAACAAGCGGCTTTGTCTACCAAACGGGATCGAACGGTCCGCAAAGTGGTGCTTAAGATGGGGGATTTTCTTTTGCCTCAGACTTCTATCCGCTGAAGCCAAAAGGAGAGAACAAACTGAAAGGGCAAGTCGAAAGTCGGAATATGGAATAAAGGAGTCGCTGCGCCAGTGACAGAGAGAGAGGGAGAGGGAACAAAGGAAGGCCGAAAGTGAGAATTATGCCCAAACTAAAATCGGCAAAGCCAGAGAAACGTAAAGGGGGCTGCTGCTTTTTCTCCGTTGTCCAGACTCTCTTGTGTCTCTCTCTCCTCCTCGCCGAAGGAGGCGGTGGTTTATGGTCCCATCCTCCTCCTCCTCCTCCTTCCGGAGAGAGGCTAAGACGCTCGAACGATGCAAACAAGTGGACCGCCGGTGGCATCTTGGGCTGATAGACTTATCCCCGTTTTGGAGTGGGAGGAGGCGCTATGGCTTAGAGCTTCCTATAGCCACTTTCGACATTGACTGGCGTCTGGACGTCTGTCGACTATGGAACGATGCCCCGAGATTGGCACTCTGCCCTGACTCTCCACGGCATGCGAGTAGCCTCGTTTGTTCATGGCTACAGATAAAACGACGGAAGGATATTTTAGAGGACACTATTTCTACAGCCTTGGGTGCGGGCATCCGTGCTTGGTATCGGCTTTATCCCTCGTCCCGTCAGCCTTCATGTGTGAGCAGTCAGTCGGCCAGTCAGTCAGTTCAAAGTTGGCAGTTGTCTTGATGACTCCATGGCACCTCATCGATCGAACCCAATGATTCTGCCCTCAAAGATGTTGATATTCTCCCCCTGGACTAAGGGAGGGGGGAACATGCACAAGTCTGGTACCTTGCATACGAGGGGTTTGTAAACTTGCGCAGGGTTGCCATCTCACAACAACATTGCCCATTCTAATAAGGAGCAACTTGGCCACCTGGGTAGGTAGGTAGGTAACGGCCAACAGGGGACTTTGGGGGGACTCGGGGAAAACTTCGAGGTCGGATTTAGTCTTGACACTACTAGACCGTAGCTAGAGCTAGTACTTTTTCTCCTGTCTCTCCCCCTGGACTAACAAGAAAAAAAACACGCGTTTGTCCGTGTGCAGACGCCAGAGTTCGGGCCCGGCGAAAAAAGAAAAGAAAAGAAAAGGAGGCCACGGCCATCCTGAGTGCTTGGCGCCACCCCCATCACTCACCTGCACACACGGTCACCAAGATCTGGGGTTTGATGGCGATGCGTGCAAAGGTGATGATGGATTCCTTGTCACCATCCAAGTCTCCATGAGGGTCGAACTCTTGCTCTTCATATGGATTATATGCCGAATTAGGAAGATCACTCGCAAGCACTTACAAGACCAGCGACCTCCGTCCCCCCCAAATCTATCCAGCAAGACAATTACAGCTGAACCTAGACCCAGTCTAGTCTAGATGATTGCCTACATTAAAACTTTTTAGAGTCGGTCTGTGCAAACCCCAAGATTAACAGCGTGTTAACAAGACGTCTGTGTCACACCAAAGCGCCCCGGTTCGCGTTGTCCTAGTGAGGCAGCCAAGACAGTTCGTTGACACTCGGCGGCAGCAACTGTGCGCTCCAACCGACGGCCGGAAAAAGAAAAGATTAAAGAGAAGAAAAAGAAAAAAGACAAACGGCGATATGGTTCGTTGTGGCAAATCAAAGCAAGGATCTGGCCATCTATTTTCCGACACTGCTCTTGCCCACGGCCGTCGCGTTATGAGAAACACACAAGCCGCACACTAAACAAAAGCTGCCTTCGCGATTTTGATTGAGTACGCGCAAACCAAAAACAAAGCTGACTGGGTTATGTTATAGCCGTAGTCTTGTTTCTCCCGAGACCCTTTAATCAAGACTGACTGACGGATATTGCCATTTCAACTTCCCCGCAGCCCTCAACAAACTCGCATCCAACCTACGGTCAAGCGTGTTCTGTTGTCTGTACCGAGAATCTAGACTCGTCTGGGAAGTGCCCGAATCAAGAGAAACGACATGCTCCGGGTGACCCTCAATTGAAGCAGGGAGGGCAGAAGCGTGGAACAAGCCATAGTTGCCACCCGCAGAACTAAGGAGCCCATCAAGCCGTTGATCCATCCATCCACCAGCATCACCACCACCACCACTAGCATCAAACCCCCAAAGCTGTAAAACCCGCAATCCCGCATACTCGGTTCAAGCACTACCGGTGTAGGGCATGCTGCATATCCGGGTTGGGTCTCTTGAACCAGGCCTGTCTCGAGACTCCATGTTCCGTTCAGTACGGGTGCGGCAAGGTGCGGCGGCGCCCGACTCCTGGATTTGTGTCTCCAGAATCAAAGTGCGCGAGCGTTAAAAGCCACCGGCCATGCTCAATGGGCAGTTGGGGGCTAGATCTATAGCGCGACTGATGTGCCATAGCCACGTCGCCGGTGTTCAGCTACATGTTTAAATGGTCTTGTTGCGCGCCCGCCTCACCAGCTGCTGTTTGCAGTCTGCCATGTCCTTTCACTCGGCAAGGGCGCTTGGTGAAGCTATTGCCACAACGGTTAAAAAGTACGAGGTTTATGTCTCGGTCTGGCCCGTGCCAGCCCGTCGGGTCATCAACTCCTGTTTCAGTGTTCCAGTGTTAGTTGGTCGCTCCCTGACAATGGACCACGATTCCAGCCCTGCAATGCAATTGGACCATTGTATCATACCAGTCGACGTCACTAAGTTGTAGTTTGCGGCTGCGCTGAGCGTTACGATCGCGGCCCTGTCTGTTACTGTGGTTGTGATGATACGACGTCGGCTTAGTGTCGTTGCCTATTCAATCCGAATCAGTATGTTTTCTTGGCATGCAAGGATCGTCTTAGTGTTTGTAAATCCAAAGCGCGGGCTCACCTTCTTCCGCCTCGTTCTCCCCGAGATCCAGGTTCAACACCAGGTTCTTGATGCGCTGCTGCTCCTCACGCTCCGCCGCCTGCTGGTTTTTCATAGCAACCGCAAAGTTGGAATCGGATGGAAGCTCAACGGTACGCGTCTGTGATTTCGCCTGTCAGCAAATCGCCTCTCACACAAGAGCGCTCTGTACAACACTTGCCTGCTGCTTGTTGCCTCTCTTGGTTAATAGCGAGAAAGCCATCATCCCAGGCGCGTTGGCAGCGGGGGTGTCGGCAGTCTGGGCCTTTGTGCGCATCGGGAGCGGCACGTCGAACAGTGGTTTCCGGTCGAACTTTCTAGAGTCCAGGCTCTCGGCCATCATCTTGGCGTACTCGCGCTCAAACTCGGCCTCTTCTTCAGGGTTAACCTGCTCCTCCTCCCTGGTGACGACGATTGCCTCGTCCTCCGAATCGCTGTCCACGCGCGACCCGTCCTGGTCTTCGTCCTCGTCCGACTCCCCGTCTTCGTCTTCGTCGACATCGGCCATGTTGATGTCGTCTCCCTCGCCCTCACCGTCGTCCGATGACGGGCCACTAGTACCGTCATCTTGCTCCATGATCTTGTCTAGACCAGAGTTTTTCTGGTCCTGGGTGATGGCCATCTGGAACGCCTTTGAAGCCTCCTCCAGGTTTGTGGCCAGCTTCCACTGCGGACGAGTGAGGGCATAGGTGTCCTGCACGATGAACTCGATATCCATGGGCAAAGGATCCTTGGTGAAGATGTAGTACTGGAAAAATGAGAGGAAATAGTCAAGCTTCTTGCCCTGAACACCCTTGTGAAAGAACATGCCACATGTCTCGAGGACCGTCGCAATCAGCCGAATCCTGAAGAAATCGTCCGAGAGATCGAAAGGGTTGATGCGCCCGGGAATCGGTGGTCCGCCATGACCAAAGGTAAGAATCTTGTACATGGTGTCGAAAATGACAGAGTGGTCGAACATGCGATAGTTGTAGAGCTCTCCCAGATACTTGGCCTCGGCAATTCGACGTTGGTTGAACTTGAATTCGTTTAGTTCCAGCCCAAGGGAGATGGACTCGACGAGGGTGTCGATGACGGTGACGGAGAAGACGACATGATACTTGCAGATAGCCCCCAGTAGAATGGCGAGCAAGTATATGTTGCCGAATTTTACCCGGCCCGGCTTGGTAAAGACCTTGGTCAAGATGGCGACCACTTCCTTCTCCTCCCAATGCAGCCTCCGGATCTGCTTCAAAACCTTGCTATAGTTTCGTTTGGAGAGATCCACATAGACAAGCTTCCTGACAAACAGCTCCATGGGGGTACGCTCCTTTTGCTCAATAGCAGGTCGTTCTGGGGGGTTGACGTAGTATACGGCGTTTTCAATGAGCATCTTTTCAGCCTGCCCAATGTGCTGGACTGACTTCTTGCGCTGCAGGGTGTCCAGGAACGACATCATTCGGGGCGAGGTCTCGGGGTTCCTCAGGAGGTAGCGACCGCAGTTCTCCAACAGGTTGCAAATCACCTCAATGTTCATCTTGGAGAAGTCCTCGAGGCTGACCTTGAGGCAGTGAAATACGACATGCTCAGGCACTATGTTGAACTTGGTGAGTTCTGCCAGGTAGCGAATGTTGCTCAGTCGGACCTGGCTGAGGAAGTCCTTGTCCTTGCGCCGTTGCAGGCTACGAAACTCAGCATCCAAGTATTCAACAACACCCTTGGGTATATCCGGCATGTGCTGGCCCAGAGTGGCCACTAATCTTGCCCAAAAGGGAAGCAGATCGCCACGACCCTTGGGGACGTCGGTGAGAGATTTGACGAGCCGGTTGCGGGACGCTTTCGAATTCAGGAAGCAGAAGTCTATTGCCGTCTGGTCGACATTGTCCTTGGTGATCAGATCGGGAAGTCGCAGGAGGATGGCATCAACCTGAGAGCCGGTGGTCTTGTTTGCGATCGCCATGGACTGGTCATCCGCCGCATCGGCGGTTTTGGGGACGTCCGAGACCTCGGCGGCATCGACGGCTCGCTTGCCCACTTGCTCCTCGGGCTCTACCCTTTTTTTCTTGGCGTCCTCGAGGAGTATGGCGGGAACCTTGCCCCTTAGATCAACCAGGTTTTCGTAGAAGCGTCGCTCTTCTTCGTCTTCCCATATTCCAGCACCTTCCCCTTGGCCGCGCAGGTATTCTCCAGTCTTGACCAGGCCAATGGAGGCATTGGCGTTGGCCATGGGATCGGCGTCATCCTTCAAATCGGGCATTTCTTCGCCTAGCATGTCGGCGAGAACCTGGGCGTTAGATACAAGCCTCTCCTGGGCCTTGACTTGCTTATCGAAGTTGGCTTGGCGGTCCTCAAAAACCTCGCCGGATTTGACGTAGGCCTCGGCGTTCCTGCGAGATTGGCTGGATATTGCCTTTTGGTCGCGCTCCAGATGGGCCTTGACATCATCAAAGTATCGTTTCAGTACGTTGCGGAAACGTTGCCGCAAGTCCACGGGCGTGAGAGGCTCATCGTTTGCAAAGGCGTCGCCGTCCTCCAAGTCCTGCTGTTGATCCGGATCAGTCGTGTTGGCATTAGCCGATTTGGTAGCGCCGTCCTCCTCGACCGTTTTCCGTCCGTCAGCACCAGCACTCTTAATGCCAAAAACATCCCAGCTAAAGGACTTGACAAAGGTGACCAGAAGTGGCAGGTTGACGTGCTCTCGGTCGTGTCCGAGTAGGTCTTTCAAGACTTCCAGAGGGAACGGCTCGGCAGTACCGGCCTTGGTGTTTGCGCGCATCTTTGTTTCCTGCGGTTTCCCGGGCAATCCCTTGGTGCCGTCATCGGGCCGAGTCGTATCGTCGAGGGTTCGGAGAACACCAACGAGCCAGAGGTCCGTAACCACCCGTATAAGCACCCGTTGCCGCACCAGCCGCTCGCGCTCCTCCTTCTCCCTGGTCTCGACCGGCAGTGCCTTCAAGTAGCTCTTCTCGGGCGTGGCCATGCCCCTGCCCAGCAGCCACCCAAGGTGTTGCGTGAACTCATCGGGACCGAAGCGCTGGTGAAGAGCGCTCAGTATTTCAACGCCGGCTTCGATGTCGGAGGGGGTCTTGAGGCGACACAGACCTTCGTAGCAGGCGGAAATGATCTCGGACAAATACTTGTGCAAGCTGAGGGTCTTTATTTCCTGGATGAAAGTGTTGAGGTTGGCGGCGGATATGGCGGTTCGCAGACGCTTCATGAAGGACGTATTCTTGCGCAGGGACGAGTCGAGGGACGGGCCGACGGCGATGAGGTCTGCGTAGACGACGTCAGGAGATGACCAGGCGAGGGGATGCTTTCAACAAAAAAGGCGTTCACCAACCTTTTTCGCCGGTCCATGCGCGTTCGTTGAGGGCGCGCAGTTCGCCTGGAGGGCAATGTCACGGTTGGTAAAGTCAGTCGACGGCGGTTCCTAGATGCGTGGGGCTGGGCATAGCATGGGGGTCACTTGGACGCAGGCAACTCACGCTTCCGTGCGCGATCCATGGCGGCCGCGCAATCGATCAGGCTATGTGCCAGAAAAGACGCAAGGTTGTATTCCAGCTGTAGTCTCTCATCGGAACGTTGTTGTTGTCGGTTTGCTG
>JASAOQ010000849.1:0-13845 GCA_031306065.1 Pseudopyricularia cyperi | reverse complement strand
GAGTAGGACCGCACGCAAATTTGCCAGGCCTGGGCGGGGGGGTTGAGGGGGGAAGAGGGAGCTGCAGGTACCTCGAGTATTTTGTTGGTTGTTTTTTTTTTATTTATTTTCGCACCAGGTTTGTTTAGAGGCCTGTGGGCGTCTGGAAACAAGCTTAATTGATTGATAGTTTTTTGGAGCCTGATGGGATGGGCAAATTTTGATTCTTGCAAGCCTTGATTTAGGTATACTGTACTTTCTCGGATTTCTACTTTGCAACATCATCTTGTTGCAGTAAGTATGGCTGGATTGTCTTTTGAGGCTGCGATGTCACGTTGTGTGTGGTGATGGGGTTGGCGGTTACAGTCAAAAGCAGCCGGCCGCACACGCTGGACAGTGACGCTATGGTCTAATGAGCAGTCCTAACAATCAGCAACTAGACTAGTCTAATAGTAATTGACCAGAATGAAGCAAAATAACGGCAGATGTTGGCGGTTGAGCTTGGTCAAGTCTTGTATAATTATAGCCGCGACTTGACAAAAAGAGAATCACTGTTTACGGCCCCCATCAGCTGCGGTCTGGGTCGGGTTGCCGATGATGCCGGGCTGCCGATGCCGGGCTGGACTGGACTCACCTTATGTAAGCAGCCCTGTTCTCCAAAAACATCAACATCATCGTCGTTATAATGCAGCGACAACTGAACAGAACAAATGGCTCTTCATGCGGTACGATACTTGTTCGCGCCTATTATCACCAAATTAACCACCCGCTCCAGTCGTTCAGGTAATATTAATAAATATCAATACCTCATCAGCCAAATGTATTCTAGACTCTGGTCTAGATAGTCTAGACCACTGCTCCATTCCTTGCTTGATTGGCCAATCCCGTGGAAGCAGTCCGCCTTATCAACGCCATCATCCCAAGTCTCCCAGCCGCTTGCAGCAATTGTTCGATATCCACTGATAAGGCCAAACAGAAACATGTCCGTAGGGCTGACTACACGAAAGCAGCCAGCCCACGTCCGCGGAATTACCTTTTTATAAATACCGTGGTATCACTAATATTATCCCATGTTCCCCGGAGATGGTTTGTTCTGGACTCCCACGCACAGCCTGTGGGCAGTGATCTTCTCCTTTCCTTCAGAGGAACCTGTGCCGTCGTGATCGAGTGACAATGACCTTTCCAAACTAGTATGAAGGCTTTTTTCTCTTCTATCTAATATCCTGTTGATCGAAAGCTGCGGTCAAATTGGCTCATGCCTGGTATTGGTGCGAACAAATTTGGTGACCTTGTGGGGGGAAAAGGGGGCGCCCTTCATCACGAGCGTCAGGCGACACAGCTCTCCTTCTTATCCTTATTATAATATATCGTGACCCGAATCCGAACCCTTCAGTCCAGACTAGTCGTCTCTATCCCCATATCGGCAGGGTACCTAGTTTCAACCGGTAGAAATACGAACGCGCTTCTTATAAGTTCATGCCCTTCCCTGATTCTCCGGGCTCCCCAGTCATCCCTCGCAACACACGGCCTCCATCGCCTGGACCAATCAACGCTCTCATCCTTATCCAACTCTACCCAAAGCAGTATATCCCGTCCAAGACTCTATGTCATCATACTCTATGTTGAACGACCACATATAACTAAACATATACATACGCCTGTCGGCTCAAGGACGCAAAAACCTTTGTGCGCTGGAAGCTGTGACATAGAACCCGAAACAACAGTACTCTACACCCGAGGCCATATACACACGGCCTTTGTGTAGTCTCACGAGAATTCGCATTTCTTTTTTTCTCGCTCCACCTCTACCTCTACTTCTACTTCATCCAGCTTTGCCCAACATGGAGACCATCGTCGGGCTAAACTCCATCCCTATAGAGGCACCTCCCTCTTATTCTAGCTCCAAGACAGCAGCCACTTTTCCTCCGAGTCCCCCAGAGACTGTAAAAGAATCACTACTACTGTCACGCCGCTCGAGCATAAGTATTGGCACCGGGTTGGTTGAAGAAATCGAGTGCGATACGACGACCGGCGACGACGCGCCGAGGCCCTACCCGTTACCGCCCCCAACACGTACCAACAATGTTCTTCCTCAAGACCTGAAGACTCCTGATGCACACGTCGAGAGAGACCCTCGTCTGATCAGGCTGACCGGCATTCACCCCTTCAACACAGAAGCACCATTAAGCGAACTGTTCGACGAAGGTTTCATCAACTCGAAAGACCTGCACTACGTCCGAAACCATGGTGCCGTCCCACGTGTCGAGGACGTCGACATGCTGGACTGGGAGTTTACCGTGGAAGGCATGGTCGAAAAACCGATGCAGTTGACGCTTCGGAGCCTGATCGACGACTACGAGCAGGCCACCTACCCAGTCACCCTCGTGTGTGCAGGGAACCGCCGCAAGGAGCAAAACGTCGTGCGCAAGACCAAGGGCTTCTCGTGGGGCGCCGCCGGCCTATCGACCGCCCTCTGGACCGGAGTGCCCCTCGGCGACCTCATCGCCAGGGCGTCGCCCAAGCGAGGCGCCAGGTATGTCTACTTTGAGGGCGCCGACAAGCTGCCCAACGGCTACTACGGCACCTCCATCAAGCTCAACTGGGCCGTCGACCCCAACCGCGGCATCATGGTCGCGCACCGCATGAACGGCGAGGCGCTGCACCCGGACCACGGTAAGCCCCTGAGGATCGTCATCCCCGGCCAGATCGGCGGCAGGAGCGTCAAGTGGCTCAAGAGGATCGTCGTCTCGTCCGAGCCGAGCGACAACTGGTACCACATCTACGACAACCGGGTCTTGCCGACCATGGTCACGCCCGAGGCCAGCGCCGACCTGCCCGAGACCTGGAAGGACGAGCGGTATGCCATTTACGATCTCAACACCAACAGCGCCACGTGCTACCCCGCGCACGACGAGAGGGTCCCGACGACTGGGGCTTCCGACTCGTACAGGCTCAAAGGATACGCATACGCAGGCGGCGGCAAGAGGGTAACGCGAATGGAGGTGACCCTCGACAAGGGCAGGAGCTGGCGGCTGGCCAACATGAGATACCCCGAGGACGACTACAGGGCAGCGGCGGAGGGCGACACGCTGTACGGCGGCAAGGTCGACCTGAGCTGGCGCGAGGCCTGCTTCTGCTGGTGCTTCTGGGACCTCGACATCCCCCTGGCTGACCTGGCGGCCGCGGACGACGTCATGGTCCGCGCCATGGACGACGCCATGATGGTGCAGCCGCGCGACATGTACTGGAGCGTCCTGGGCATGATGAACAACCCGTGGTACCGGGTCGTGATCCACAGGGAGGGCCACGAGCTGCGCTTCGAGCACCCCACGCAGCCCGCGCTGATCCCGGGCGGGTGGATGGAGCGGGTGAAGAAGGCCGGCGGCGACCTCTCAAACGGATTCTGGGGCGAACGGATGGCCGGCGACGAGGCCGAGTCGGCCGTCGCTGTCGAGGAGCCTGTCAGGGAGATCTGCATGACGAATCCAGCGCTGCTGGGCCGCAACATCACGCTGGACGAGCTGAAGAGGCATGACGGAGAGGCGGAGCCGTGGTTTGTTGTCAACGGGCAGGTTTACGACGGTACAAAGTTTCTCGAGGGCCATCCGGGCGGCGCGGCCTCCATCATCGGAGCGGCAGGTCAGGACTGCAGCGAGGAGTTTCTCACAATTCGTAAGTTTGCCCAAGCCTAATGCAGCCTGCAATCTCCAAAGTCTTGCCAGGAACCCGTCTTGACGAGAAACGTTACAATCACAATACAGACTCGGAGAACGCCAAGGCAATGATGCCAGAATATCACATCGGCTCACTGGATGAGAAATCCCTGGCTCTGCTAGCAGAGCCCGAGGCGCAACCCGAGTCCGCCGAGCCCCGCCCGGTCTTCCTGCAGTCCAAGATGTGGTCCAAGGCGCTGTTGCAGGACAAGACGCGCGTCAGCGCCGACTCCAAAATCTTCACCTTCAAGCTCGACCACGAGCGGCAGGAGATTGGGCTCCCCGTCGGCCAGCACCTGATGATGAGGCTGCGCGACCCGGCCACGCGCGAGGCCATCATCCGCGCCTACACGCCCATCTCGGACTGCGCCGTGGAGCGGGGCCAGTTAAGGGTTCTGATCAAGATCTACTACGCGTCCGAAAAGTCGGGCGAGCAGCAGCAGCAGCAGCAGCAGCAGCAGCAGCAGCAGCAGCAGGGCGTCAGCGGCGGCGGCGGCGGCAGAATGACCCAGGCGCTAGACCACCTCCCCATCGGACACTGGGTCGACTTCAAGGGCCCCGTGGGCCGGTTCGAGTACCTCGGCAGGGGGCGGTGCAGCATCTCGGGCAAAGAGCGGACGGTGCGCCGGTTCGTCATGGTCTGCGCCGGCTCGGGCATCACGCCCATCTTCCAGGTCTTCCGGGCCGTCATGCAGGACAAGGGGGACGCGACGCGCTGCCTGGTCCTGGACGGGAACCGGGCCGAGGAGGACATTCTGTGCAGGCGGGAGCTGGAGGACCTGGCGGCCGGGAACGAGGACAGGTGCAGGGTCGTGCACACGCTCAGCAGGCCCGGCGAGGGCTGGACGGGCGGCAGGGGCAGGATGGACCGCGACCTGTTTGAGAGGGAGCTCGGCGGCGGCGGCGGCGGCGACGGCGGCCAAGAGATGGTCTTGGTTTGTGGGCCGGAGAGCATGGAGAAGAACGTCAAGCAAGTCCTAACGCAGGATCTTGGCTGGAAGGACGAGGACTTGATGTTTTTCTGAAAACGTGGCTATTCTGACATACAACTCTGTGCCAAACACGACTACAGCCAGTGATTTCCTTTCCTTGCGAGTTTGGGTTGACTGGGTACGTGTTTGAACTTGTTAGAATAGAAAGCTGTTGTATTTAGCGGCTGGGCTACTATGACCGCTTCCTTGTTTGAGCCAAGGACTTGGGAAATACATGTTGGTAGATATCTAACATAAGCTACATGAAACGAGAAAAAACCAAAACCCAACACCAAGAGTAAACATGAAAAAAGGCACGCACGCTATGCACCCAACCCTATAACAGCCCTCATCCTATTCTAGTACAACAAGACCATCCAGGTATTCCCAGAAAGTCTGGAGGTTCGCGTCTCATGGCGTCATCGCATCCTTTCCCATGTCTTCAAAATTCGTCCGGATGATGGACTCGACCAGCCCAGCATCATCCGGCAACGCCGCAAAGTCGACAAAGACCACGCCGAGCCCCCGCCTCCTCCGCCCGGGCGCGTGCTGCTGGTCGAGGAAGCGCGCGACGGCGATGTTGACGCCGGGCTGCCACCTGCCCCAGCCGACAAAGTCGCCGACGGCGATGGACCTCGCCGTGGCGATCTCGCCGTGCTTGAAGGGCTCGCCGACGGCCGAGGTGAAGTGGATGAACCACAAGTCCCGGCGGGGCGGCTGCCGCGCGGCCGCGTCCTGCTCCTCCTCCTCCTCGTCCTGGCCGATGGCCTGGATCATCAGGTCCTTGACGATTTCAATCTTGGACTCGACCAGGTCGACGAGCGATATGCGCTCCGAGTACTTCCACCTGTCCTGTATCCTGAAATCCGCGAGCGGCGTCCGGATCTGAAAGTCGGGGCTGTTGTTGACCCAGGTCGACAGGTCGAATCCGAGCTCCTCCTCCCCCGCGGTCTCGCCATCCGAGGCGGAGGAGACAGCCGGCGGCGGCGCGTGCTGTCCGTGCTCCGCGGCGAAGCGACGCAGCAACACCACCTTGCCGCGGGCCTCCCCCAGAGTCGGTGTCCGCTGGCCGACGTACCAGCGCGACTGCCCCGCCGCAGCCGGCGCCGCGGCGCGCTCGGCCTCCCCGACTCCCCACCTCGGAGTCCGCGATACGAACGCCGCGACCGCTTCGTAAAAGTCCCTCCGGCCCTCGGCGGTCCTCCCCTGGGCCGGGTCGTCGCTGTCGATGGACACGACGACGGCCTCGGAGAAGGCGGTGCGGCGCATAAAGGTCCACACGTCGGCCATGACGGTCGACAGTGGGAGGGGCTTGCCGTAGGGCCCCAGCGGCACGCCGCCGTGGTAGCAAAATAGCTGGCCGTCGGATTCTCGGCGGCGCAGGCGCAGGTCCAGGGCGCGGATGCCGGATAACAGCTGATCCATCACGGTCTGTGTCTGGGTCTGCACGTAGATTAAAGGCGGACGGGCGCACGTGTCGTGGGTGCCCGGGATGCTGAGGAGGTTGAGCGGCACATCGTCTGGGAGGCGGGCCATCCATGCGTTGGGTGGCGCTGGGGCGTGGCGGCTGGTGATAGCCCCCTTTGGTGTTTCGCCAGATTTTGGGTCGGAGATGCGAAGGCATTGAAGTGCGGTGGCGGGCCTGTCCGCGGACGACTCCTTGGTTTTTGCATCTCGCCGTAGGGTGCCCTGGGCTTCGCGAACCTCGTTCGAGAGTGAGGGCCGGTTGGGGACAAAGCTGGAGGGACACCTGACTGGTCCACCACAACTTGAGAGACCCAAGGGGAAATTTAGCCGGATATCGAGGCTTTGAATGTGGTCGTCCATGTCAATCTTCATCACGTCTGCATTCGATGAGGTTGCCATGTTTTGCGATGGAGTAGTGCCACGAGAGGCCTCTGCTTCACCCTGTTTGCCTCTTACTCTAGCGTCGACGGGAGGTTCTAGTCTAGCATGAATTAGACTAGAAGACAGCCTCTCGGAGCTGCCTGGAATCGACGTCACCAAATGGGTTGTTTCGTTACTGAGCGCAAGCAACATTGCCGGTATGCCCAGAGGGGAAACGCAGTGACGGTGTCAAAGTCCAGAGCCAGCTCGAAGCTCAATGACGTTCTCTGCCAATCATAACACATGAGATGGACTGGATGTCTGTCGATAATGGAAGACAGTCTTGGTTAGGGTTTGGTTTTTAAACAGTGAATGTCTCAGTGAATCCACGGTGGGTGGGGTTTTGGCGGGATCGCCACCACCTATTAATACCACCATGGATACCTACCTAGGTAAATACCATAATTATTAGAAAACAAAGCTGGAGATCTAAAGTTAAAGCCTCGGCTCGGTTCATAGGGATCGATATTATATTACATAACCTAATATAGAATGCTTCCGGACTCGGAGCTTGGGTAAACGACAGTGGTGATAACCTCAACAGATAGTAAGTAGCCCAGGTCGCCGGGCTATCTGGAGCTCCACTGTAGCCGCTACCATGGACAATAGGAGACTTTTGTTGTCATCATCGCCCGAACCGAACCGAAGGCAAGCTGCACCCCTGCGCTGGCTTCTGTTATCCCGCCGCAAAATGCGCCGCTAGATCCAGGGGTTCCGGTTCAGCCTTTGAAAACACCTCAGCTGGCACGACATCAGGTCAGTAGTCCAAGTTGACACGCAACAACAGCCCGGCTACTGCTGTTCCTGTTGCTGCCAGACAGACTCAGCCCTCCAGCTTGAACGACGACGACAGCCGAAACGCCGTTGATCGACCCCCGATCCAACATCTGGGTCCCAATCAAACCCCCCTCCTCCGCTCGCTGCCCACATCACGAACATCCCCGAGGACACGCAAGACAATGTCTGCAGCGCGGATCAATCGTTTGCTCTTCGTCCTCTTGGGCGTCGCGGTTGCCTGCACTTTAGCCGGAACCGCACCCTCGGCCACCGCGTCGCTGACGCTTGAGGCCCTCGACGAGAAGCTTCAGCAATGTAACATTGTCAAGGAGATGAGTGCCGAAAAGGCTGCTCACTTTGCTGCAACTGTAACATCCTCCGTCTCTGCGCTGCTGGACATGCTCTTTCCTGGAGGCCCTGCTACTAATGCCATCCTTGCAACTTTGTACGCAGCCGCTGCATACTTTACCTTTTATCTACCATCATGTCCTCGCAAGAGAACAAAAGAAAACAAAAGAAAGACGCATTTAGCTAACCATCTCGAAACTCTGCACCCTCTAGCTATATCTCCGGCCCTCCGACCTTCCTGCTCGCCCTATGCCCCAAGAACATCGACCCCGCGTCCCTCTCGACCATGGTCGCCTTCGCCGTCGGCGGGCTGATGGGTGATACCCTCTTCCACCTCCTCCCGGAGATCTTCCTCGGCGAGGACGACCCAGAGCACGCCCGCTTTGTCCTCGTCGAGCCCAACCGGAACCTGCTTCTCGGCGTCGGAATCCTCGTCGGCTTCATGACCTTTGTCGCCATGGACAAGGGCCTCCGTATCGCCACCGGTGGTTCCGGCCACGACCACGCTCACGGCCACGGCCACTCTCATGGCGCACAGCCGGCGCACGACACCGCCGAGGTTGTCTCCGCTACATCCGTGGACAAGAGCGGCCAGGGTGCGAGGTTGCGAAAAGGTGTTGATACCGACAATGCTATTGCGGCGGTCAACGGCACTGGGGCCGACAAGACCAAGGATGCTGGGCAGCAGGTCAATTCGAGCGGCCTGCTGAACCTTATGTGAGCGCACGTTGCCATTGCGCAGCACCTTGACTGCGTGCCTTATACATAGACTGACTCTCTGGTATGATGACAACCTTAGTGCCGACTTTACACACAATATTACCGATGGGCTGGCCATGTCCGCATCCTTCTACGCTTCTCCGACGATTGGCGCTACTACAGCACTGGCAGGTAAGACCAGTACCATCCATAGTCATGAGGAGCACATTTTATCGGAATTTACCGGCTAACACAAGCGCACACACAGTTGCCCTACACGAATGTCCCCATCAAGTCGGCGACTTTGCCCTCCTCATCCAGTCCGGCTTCAGCAAGTGGTCTGCCATCGGACTGCAGTTCGTGACGGCCCTCGGCGCCCTGCTCGGGACCCTGATCGGGATCGCGGTTCAGGAGCTCGGCGGGAGCGGCGGCGAGCCCGTCGCCATGGGCGCCGGCCTCTGGGGAACCAGCCTGACGTGGGGCGACATGCTGCTCCCCTTCACCGCGGGCACCTTTTTATACGTCGGAACGGTCGCCGCCGTCCCGGAGCTGCTCGAGACCGAGGCCGGCGGCGACAAGGCGACCGAGGTGAAGAAGACGCTCGTCCAGTTCGTCGCCGTGGCGCTGGGCGCGGGCATCATGCTCTACATCTCTTGGCACTAGTCAAGGAAGGTCCGGGCGGCGTGGGATTGCCGGTCCGGGCGGCGTTGAAGACATCGGGCAGTCCCTGTGGGAGTAATAGACGCGATGTTGATTTAGTGCATGTGGGTGGTCTAGCTCTAGACGTTCTATAGATAGAGAGGCGAAAAATTAAAAGTATAGAAGGAACTAAGAGGCTAGGATAGGATGGAATATGAGAGATGATTGAAACGAGCATCTACGTTGATTTCCACTGCTTGATTCCTTTTGGCATCCATCCTTTCACCTCGGATCTTGATTCGCTATAACTCACTTCATCGTTCATACCTACATATTATGATTGTCTCATCTACAACAACCACCACTATAATCCTCGGCCTCTGCCCTTTCAAACTTTCTTTTCCTGACAAGGCCTCTATCTTCCTCTACCTCTTCGCAGCGACTCTCGTTTGCCGCTCAATGTGACACCGGTGCGAAAGCATGAGTTTTTCCACCATGTACCCTTGATACTGCAGATCAGATCATTACCAGTACCTACATTTTTAGATGTCCCCATGCCATCTGATAGTGGTCCGACAAGCTTACCTTTTGAGTTTTTCTGTCGAAACAATTACATCTCAACTTGGATGAAAATCAAATTGTACTACTTACAGGTGCAAACCAAAAACACAAGATGTTATGGTTACACCAACGCAGGCACCCAGTGCCCTACACCCCCAGCTGCGTCTTGAGGGTATCTTTGAAGGGTAGCTATTGTTGCTTTCGAGCTAGGGGACTTGAAAAAACGCGTCGATTTGGTAGTCACAACAGCTTTTCTTGCTCTCTGTCAGTTCGGATCAGGGCGAGCTTTTGTTAAAACTGTTACAGGACCCGACGTTGGTACATATTTCCCCGACGGGAAGCTTTGCTGTAATTAATAGTTGGCAAATTGGCGGTATAACATAACATATCATAAACAACAAAAAAACGCTTATGAAGCCGACTTATCCGGAAAATGTCAGACTTTGCATTTATAAGCAACGTATTCTTTGGCCGACTTCGGAGAAGCATCACATTTCAGCTGTGCCATCCCGTCACATTTGACGCGGACATGTGTGTGATGGGCTCTAAGGGCCAGGAGGGCTGCAACTTACCGCTCGTGTTCCGCTGGGGGGATGATGTTATGGGCTGATTTCTTTTTGTTGACTCATATTGAAAAAGGCATTGATTGACATCAGACCTCAGTACCTAGGTAGGTTAGTAAGTGTACTATGTATAATTCAGCGCTAGCAAAGGGCGTGCCAGTGGAACATCAGATGGTGACACCAGAAGAATTGCTATACTAATTATGTAGTATTATTACCTACCTAGGCTACGTGATTACATGGGTACCTTTCAGAACCGTTCAACGAATGTCCCGAGCCAACCTCCACCAGCCAAAGGACGCGTTCCTATTATGGAGTGCAGTGGAGAGATGACCATACCATCCCATCCCCCCGGGGGAAACATCCTGGACCCTGCAGGTGGGCAACTTACTACCGGTATGATTCCCCCCAGCAGTCAAGGTTGATAGCCCAGTTTGTTATGGAGCACATCGTAGCTTCGTATATCCGGGCCGTGAACAAGCAGTCAGTTCTATCAAAACATTATTCCCATCCAGCCCTCAGCAGCGGTTTCTTACCAACGCAATACATGCCGCGCAAAGCTAGACTCGATCAAGTTTGGCTTGACTCTGAATGTACTGTAGATCCAGGATCCTATATCGGACTGACTCAGCAACAGCTTTCAAAGGGCGTATGGATGTCACTGTCTACAAAGTATGTACAATCTTCGCCATCTTGTAAAGGTCTTCATCCCTCCCTTATATACTAGGCATACGTTCCACCTTGTTCAACGACTCACAAAGCACCTCGAACAACCATGGGACAACGAGGCCAAGACCTGCCACGAGCTGCTGGAAAAAGCCCATTCGTTTGCGTCTTATAATCATACCCTACAGGACAGCCAACCCCGCCTCGGCTCCTTCGCACCACGTCCATAGATAGCTGTATACTATACCACAACCTTTTCCCCTTATCTATTTCGCCTTTACCCCGGACTCTTCTCCAACATTTCCCACGGAGTTGCGCTTTTACCGCCGCCGATCTTTGCCATTGTCGGCGCGGCGCAACCGGTGATATCACACATTTTCGTGACAACAGGTTCATCGCACCATATAGGGTGTTGAACAAAACTCTACAAGAACCGGTTCCCAGCTCCTGAATCCATCTTCACTCCTCCAATATCCTTCCTCTAATCTTCCTTTTTTGTTCTTTCCACTTGTCTGGATCTATCTCATCCACCTGCATCAACCAGCCGGCGCCCTTCCTCCCTACCAATGCAGTCGAGGTCGTCCTTTGGCGAAGGTGGCGCCGGTATCTTTGCCGGGTCGGTCAGGAAGATGACACTTTCGAAAACCCAAATCGAGATCCGTCTCCACAACCACTTTCGCTCAAAGGTCTACAACACGGGGTCGCCCATCAGGGGCGAGGTCGTCATCAGGACCCACCGGGACGTACCCTTCAACAGTGTGACCATTCTGCTCCTCGGGTCGACCAGGACGAGGTTCGAGGACGTTGGTTCCCCGCACATCACGAACAACAACCTCCTCAGGTTGGAGATGCCAGTCCGGCAGTCCGATTACCCGGCGGCCAGGGTCTTCGAGGCTGGCAGGACGTACACGATCCCGTTCAACTTCGTCGTGCCCAGGCACCTAACGCTGAACGCGTGCGAGCACAAGGTGGACGCCAGCTTCGTGCGGGAGCAGCACCTGGCACTGCCGCCCACGATGGGGGGAAAGCTCTGGGACAGGGACGACCTGTCGCCCGAAATGGCGCAGGTCGAGTACCTGATCAAGGCCAGGGTGGTGGTGGCGAGGGGCCGCCGCGACAGCGTCGTCGTCCCGGACGACGTCGCCAGGACCCTGGTGGCCAGGGAGCAGATCAAGATCCTGCCGACGTTCAACGAGGAGCCGCCCCTCGGAGCCGAGCACCTGACCAGCTTCTACCGCCTGTCCAAGACCAAAACGGCCCGGAAGAACCTGCTGTCGCACAGGATCGGCAGGATCACGGCGACAGCGAAGCAGCCAAACGCGATATTCACGTACCCGGACGCGTCGGGCACCACCGACACGGTGGCCAACGTGAGGCTGGTATTCGAGCCCGCTTCGGCCGCCGACGTGGTGCCACCGAGCGTCACGGGCGCGGCGGGCAAGCTGCAGTCGCACACCTTCTACAGCTCCGGGCCAATGACGAACCTGCCGGACCGCATCCCGGAGCTGTCGAGGCGGTTCCTGACGAACCGGCAGCTCAGCTACTCTGCGACGGTGCCGCTCTTCTCCTCGTCGGTGGCCCGCCCCGAGGCGGGAATGGCGGTTGAGGCGACGCCGTGGAAGGTGCAGCTGCGGAGCACGGACAGGCGGGACTCTGGCTACTCGTCCTCGGACCTGCAGGAGGAGCCATCGTCAGCACCCCGCAAGCAGCCGGACCGCAAACAACAACACAAATCCCCGATCTACTACACTTGCGAGGTGCCCATCCCGATCCGGCTGCCGAGCTCGGGCAGCGACAGGGGCAGCAAGACCTTCATCCCGTCCTTTGCGAGCTGCATCACGTCGCGGAGCTACTCGCTGCAGCTCTCGCTGACGGTGGGCGGGCAGGGCGCCGGCTCGACGACGCTTTCGCTGTCGCTGCCGCTGCAGATCGCGGCCATGGCGGGTGCCGACGACGTCTTGTCGTCCGCCGCCGCCGCCGCCGCTGCCGCCGGGGCCGTAGGGACGGGCAGCATGGAGGAGGACGAGGAGCTGCCTGACTTTGAGGCTGCCATGGAGGAGGCCGAGGCGGATTACCTTCTGAGGCCGTGGACTATGTCGGTTCCGGACCGACGATATTTTGGGACTTGCGAGCTTCCGGGGTATGCTTGAGATGGTGAGATGATGTAAGATGTAGTCTTTTTCTTTTTTTTAATCCTGCTCTCCTGTGCTTACTGTAATACTTTCCCTCTTCCTGGATAGGGGTCGAGATTGGCAGAAGAAGAAATGATACCCTTTTGTTTTGATTTTGCTGGTTTATTAATTTTGAGGAGGCGTTGGTTCACTGGTTTAGCTGTGTCATAGCGGGTCTCCCCGCCCAGGCCTCGATAATTTGACTGAATATTAGTGCGTGCCTCCTCCCGGTAATATGAAACTGGATAATGCCGTCTCATGCAACCAATTTCGACGTGATGGTCCGGGAACTGTGCATAAAAACGGTCTTGGTTATTTGCAATGAAAAAAAGTTGCTTGCTTCCCCCCTTTGCTTTGCTTTGGAAGAGCCAGGATGAAGGCCAAGACCCGTCCGGCCGGTGCCTCTCCAGCATATTGAAGTGGACTCGGGGGGTGAGCTGCAATGCCATGGAGCCGGTATCGAGTTTTGGGTCCACGATATACCCACGACGACGTAATGTCAATGCCACACGAGGTAGATGAACTGACAGACAGCAAGCAATGTGTTGGTTTAAGCAGGTTTGTGTCTGCCAGACCCAGACAAATGCCAAACAAGCATAACTACCGCGAGTCGCCCTGCAGCTGAGCTGATGTCTTGTCTGCTGCACGTCCAACTGCTTACATAGTACAAGCTGGGGCTCGAGATAACAAGACGCCGTTGCAGATCTGGGCTCCAGACTAGGCCGGATGCGGCACTCGCTCTTCGTCTACATGGCAAGTATCTTTTAGTAGCGTTACTACAAACCCACTGCGTGAGAGTACTCCTAGGGAACAGATAGATACCTTGAGCATATGCCTCCCCTAGGGGTATTTCACTTATCGGGGGTAGCCC
>JASAOQ010000844.1:0-33957 GCA_031306065.1 Pseudopyricularia cyperi | reverse complement strand
CCTCGCGCGTGTAGAAGCCCGCGTCCGGGGAGAGGAACTGCATGGGGCTGGGCGGGAGGGTTGCGGCGTCCATGTCGCCGTGCGGTCGGGACGGGGCCCGCGGCGGGCGGAAGCGCAGGTCGCCGAGGGGCGGCTCGGCGTAGGGGATGCCCAGGAACTGGCGCACCGAGGGCGTCGCTGGGTCGATGGTCCCCGTGACGATCCCGGCGGCGAGGCGCACCGTGGGCCTGGTGTGGTCGCGCGGGGTGGACGCCTGAGGGGCTGCCGCTGCGGCGTCCGATACGGAGCCCGTCTCTGCCGTGGGATTTGACATTTTCTTTTTTTTAGATTCTGGATGCCGCTGGGGCCGGAGCGGAGCAGTGAACGATAAGCAATTTGATCTGCGATGATCAAGTGTTTGGACAAGAAGAAAGCAAACACCCCGCAAAATTTCAGGCCCATTGGAAGCTGCACGCGGCGTAAACGACGAGATCAAGATCCCGTCAGATCCACTGCCATGCGTTATTTACCGGCTCGGCATCGGAAAGACTGGTTAATATGAAACCATATATGACCGGTATCCTACGTCAAGTCGCACAGCCGATGAATCATGGAGACACTGCAAGTGAACGCGTGCGGCACTTTCGGTCTACCAGGTGTCATTATCGTTGAAACATTACAACTATAGTTTGCAAACATGCAGAGAGAAGAAGGATTCTGTGCAGTTGCTCTCGGCAAGCGCCCGCCTTAACCACAATCCCACGGCTTAGTTGAACATAATGGTGTCGAGATTTTCCCCTTCCCACCACGCGTTGCCCGTCTCCTCCTGTGGAAGGTTCAGGTCCCCAATTCCCACAAGCAGCGCCGGGTCGGCATACAGCCACGGCGTGGTGTAGAACGTGAGACTGTCGGCCTGCTGCTGCTGATCAACCATGTTGTTGTGGATGTTGTTGTGGCTGTGGCCATTACCGTTGCCGTTGCCATGATGACCGTGATGGTGATGGGCGTGGAGGTTATTGTTGCCACTGCTATTGCCGCTGCTTGTGTTGCTTGCACCCCCGGCAGCAGCAGGCGACACAATTGGGCCACCACCGCCGACGCTGCCTCGATGCCGGACTGGCTGGGGCGCCTCCTGCCCGCCGTCGGCGATGTTGATGCTGATCTCGGGCGACGTGGCCACAATAATCTCGAGGATGGACGAGTCGGAATCTTCGACCGGCGGGGCGCGAGGGGCCAGAGAGACGTCGAGAAGGCCGCCGCCGCCGATGCTCCTCAGGTCTGTGGCCGTTGGGGAAGAGAACTGCAGAATCTCCCACATGAGGGGTACGCTTAGGTACATCTTGGACGGCACCCAGTCGTCCACGTCGATGCTCTCGGCTTCCGCGCCGGCAGCAATTATGGCCAGCTTGTCGAGGTTGCGGTCCTGAAGTAAGATAGGTGGCTTTAGGATTCCTTTTCTGTCTTGTGCGTTGTTTTGTCTTGTTCCGGCAGTAGAAGCAAAAGGGAGCTCACCAAAGCACCGCATGCGGCAGAGTAGGGCACGAAGCTTTTGAGGAACTTGCGGCACTTGGCAAAGTCCGTGTTGGACTTGTGCTTGAGCTTCGCTGCTGCTGCGCAGCTGTAGTAGAGGTGTACTGTCGCGGCGATGGCGGCCACGTGGCCGATTATGGGCTCCTGCGTTTGGAAAACACGACCATTAGCAGATTCTTCAATATTTGAGTTTGCAAAGTCCACATGCCACCAAAGCCACCTGCTTGTCGACAACCATGTCGATCATCCTGACGAGCCAGGTCGCATGCAGCAGCGCCTGCTCGCTCGACCTCCTCCAAAAGGTATTTGGGATGCCCAGGTTCGGGTTGTGCTGCGCACCGACAATGTATAGGAACGGATGGTTCAGCACTGTGACAATGGCGTGATAGACCATCTGCTCCTTGAGCCAGCAGGCCCAGTAGTCGCGGCCCCTCTTGATGTCGTCGACGTGGCGCTCGTAGAATCGGACCGAGTCGTAGCGGTGGCACATTGGTATGCGGTTCTCCGTCTCCATAAATTCGGACTGCACGCGGGCGTAGGGCGAGTCGTGGCGCCAGGGCTCCTTGAAGATGCCGTCGCGCGCGCAGTCGGCGACGTACCGCCGCACCTGGCTCCACACCCAGCTGAGGCAGAGACTGGTGTTCCAAATGCCCGGCTCGCTGGCGGCCGAGGTGCCTAGTTCGTCCTTGGGCAGGGATGGGGAGCGGTCCGACGCCGACTCTGGTGTCGAGGCGGATGGTGGTGCCGCTGCCGCCGCCGCCGCCGTCGGTGGTCCGTAGGTCGGGGCCCTGTCACGGCGCTTGTCGTTGGGGTTGCTGAGCTGGGCGTCCTGTCGGCCATAGGACTGTTCCAGCAGCTGCAGACTCCAAAAGAGGCGGCGCTTGCGCTCTGCCGTGGGGTCGCCGGGCAAATAGGTGGATTCTACATCTAGCATTGCGGAGCGGCACAGCTGAAGCGACAGGCCGAGGTCGAACTGGCCGAGGTGGGCGTTGCCGTCTGGCATGTGTGAGTAGGTAGTCATGAGCAAGCATCGCCGTCGAGTTTTCCTCGTCACATGGCGTCAATCGACTCACCGATGAAGGAGTTGTAGGCGAGTAGACAGAGGCTTTCGATGGTGGTTACGTCGACGGTCCCGTTGGCGATGCGCAGCATGATCAAGGTCTTGGCGTTGCTGCTGTACAGCTGCGTGTTTGCCCGCTGCCGTGGCGAAAACCGTGCCGTCACCGCCATGATGCTGCTGGCCAGTTCCTCGGGTAGCGCGTCCTGGTCTGAAACCTCGTCCCGCTCGAAGCACCAAATCGGTTGCCGGTGGCAATACTTGAAGTAGAGGTCTATGGCGGCCGCGACGTCGTCATGACGGAATCCGACCGCTGAGTCGGCGGCACATCGGTGGTGGCCATTTGCCCGATTGCCGCCTAGGCGGGCGTGGTCTTGTCTGCTGGCTCCGGCGGGCGGCGAGGTGGAATACAAGCCCTCGGACCCGTCGTCGCTCAAGCTGTCTTCTCTTTGATGATGCCGGCGGTCTTGATCCCCGCCGAGACGGGTGGGACGGAGGTTGCTCGGTCTAACAGGGTTGTCAGATGGTCTCCTAGGAACGCATTTCTGGTCCGCACCGTTGGCGCTAGTGGCTGGGATCGCATTACAAAGTCGCGCCGCTCAGCAGGAGATCCAGCTTGTCCTCTAGGTTCTGTAGCCTCTCGTCCTTGGGATTTTGGTCAAGATCCATCCTGTGTTACGGTTTGCGGGCTGCGGGATTGTCTTGGAGCATGGACAGGCAACTTACCGATCTCCCGCCCTGGGAAGATGGTCGTCGGGTCGGATAGGAACATGACTGCGACAAGCGAGCGCAGCTGGAACAAGCCGGCTTCTCGCCTGGGCATCGCGTCTTTTTCCTCCTGTTTGAATGATGGTCGTTAGTGCAAGGTAGGGGAGGAAAAATGTTGTTTTCGCGGTAACAACGGAAAACTAATCAGCAACCAACCTGCAGTTGAGACAGGCGTGGTGCTGACGCTTTCTCCCTCTAGAACTGGGTGCCGAGACGCCCGCTGACACGGAGCTGGGCGGAGGCATGTCGCATATGGGGGATGTCTGCTGTCTTGTAGATGAAAGGAAGAATGAAGCAGAAGCAAAAAGGTCAAAAGTAGATGGCTTGGATGGTTCATTTGTTTGTCTGTCTGTCTGCATGTCTACCAGGTATGGGCTCCAGGCCAAGTCCATCCACTCCAAAACAACAGCCGGGATATCCAGCCAGGCCTAATCGAGCAGGGCTTGCCACTAAACCCCGCACGTTTCCAGTTGACCAAAGTCTGCTGGAGTCTTGGACCCCTCTACTGTGCCGAGTGTGCCCTCATCGGCGTCGTTATCACCGGAACCTCCAGTCCAAAGTGGAGACGGCGAGGTCAGAGATAGCAGCTATCAATCTCAGCACATCGTCGATCGCAAGCTCTCCAGTAGCTTCTATTTACAACTTTGCTTTTGCATCCGCAAACTCCCCAAGATCGGAATTGGGATACTCGGGATTATCAAGATGGTCTGGCCTCTCCCGGTCCCACGCCCACCTCGTCTTCAACTCTGGCGACAACTCTCCCTCCAACATCTGGATCACGCATTTGCCCAGCACAGGGAAGAACTTGAAGCCATGGAATGACCCGCACGTCGCGATATACAGGCCACCGGCGGCTGGGTGCGGCGAGATGATAAAATCGGAGCTCGTAGTGAATGCGTCCCTGTTTTGCTCTTCGTCAACCTCCCGGGCTTCAAAAACTTCATCTGCCTTGGCTGCACACATCGCATCTTCACTTACCAGCAGATCCTATGCTTCGTCATCCTCCAGTTCTTGCTCTTCTCGCCATACCACAAATCCTTTTGCTCGACAATGTCCTCCTTCAATCTTCGCGGCACCTTCCACTGCTCGTAGTCGCTGGCCGCCGGCGGTGCAGAGACAAACCTCCCGGGCAGGACTTCGGACATATTGGTAAAGATCTTGGATCCCCACCACTTGAGCTCCCGATCCTTTGTCGGCGGGAGCGTCCCGATAAAAGGTTTTCCTGTGTTTTGCGCTTCAATGTCAATATTCTTACCAGCCTCCATCGTCTCAGCCACAGGGGCGCCCTGCATCTTACCGTATCCGACATATCCCTGGAACCCGACTGGCATATCTGCATACTTCTTATACTCGTCCTCGTCCAGCTCCGCCATGCCGGTGGTGATGCCCGCCGCCAGGATCCGGTCGCCTGCCCGCAACGCCTCGACGCCGCTCGCCGCGGCGCTCAGCTCCAGCAGCTTGGGCGTGAACGCCCCCGTGCACAGGATCGTCCGGTCGGCCCTCAGCACGCGCCCGTCGGCCATCCTCACCCCTGCGCACGACGACGATGACGAGGCCCCGGAAACCTCCAAGGTCGCCACCTCGCCGACCACGTACCGCACCCCGAGCTCCACCGCGCGCCGCGTCACGGCGCGCAGGCAGTCGCCCGCCGCCGCCCACCCGCTGGCCGGGTTGACGAGCACCGTGCTCGCGCCACTGTAGTCCGCGTCCGAGAACAGCCCGCCGTACATGCCCCTGGCCCGCTCCACCGGCAGCGTGGCCATGTCGGCCGCCCCGCCGGGCAGCGCGCGGTGGTGCGCCACAACCTTCTCCCCATAGCCGCCGCGCGAGATCCAGAAGACGCCCGTGCGGTGGAAGTAGGGCCGCCACAGCGGATCCGTCTCGAAGACGACCTGCGCCTCGAGCGCAAGCCGGCAGTACGCCGCGTCGTCGTAGTCGGCGCGTACTACCTTGTTCCAGTCCCACGACGCGGCGACGCGGGACTCGGCGTCGGCCGCGTCGCGGTCCACGAGCGTCACCGACGCCGACGGGTGCTTGAGCTTGAGGTGGTAGGCCGTCGAGACGCCGAAGACGCCGGCGCCGATGATGAGGTACGAAGGGGGTTTGCTGGTGGCCATTTTGGGACGTGAGTGGGCCGGCCGCCGACTGGCTCTTTTGCGATGATGTATATCTGAGTCTTTGTGGCGGTGGGGATAGGAGGGTGTCTTGGGTGAACGCCGGGCGTTGGTTGGGCTTGGGGTTTTGGGTATCAATGTGCATAGGTATCCGTCGTATATATCTGTAAGGTTTCTGGAGATACCTCCTCCATAGTATAAGATACGTACCTTCCGGACAAACAGCTACTCTATGTCCCGCCCGTGGGCAAATCCCGGGCTGTTGTCGTTGATAGGGCGTATATCCGAGATCGGACTGTGGTGGAGTTCGCCTCGACCGGGGACTTGTTCCTAGAACGCCGCTCATGTGACAGGGAAATCAACCAAAGCACCAAAAGAAGGACGGAGCTACATATGTGGTATTCTCGATTCCTCGATACCACAAGATACCTGAGGTCCCTCCCTACTGCAGCAAAGACAACAGCCGTCCGGTATCATGTCTCCACACGTCCCCTAGAGGGCGGCCTAGATTTCTGTGCGGGGTGCATTAGAACGGCAGGTATTTTTTTCAGCTCAGTTCCATGCTAGCAGTGAAAATGGCTATATCATCCCTTTACCGAACGATCCATGAGACTCCTTCCCGTCCTTCGGGTGCAACTTTGCTGATGCGGGGAGACTTGGCGTTGGGAGATCTAGACCGCTCGAGGTAGTAAAGTTCCAGACCCCTTTACGGTACCGAGGAGGCCCGCATGACGCCGCCCGCGAGTTCTCGAGTGTGGTAAAGGACCCCGGATTTGTGCGCTGTCAAAAATTCCCCCTTTTGCTCCTCAACCGAGAATTCCGGAATGTTGATGGGCCGCGCGCACACGGTCACATTTCCCAAGTTTTGTTGTTTTTCTTGGCCGGCTTCTCCGTTGGATGCTTTGGGGGCCGAATAGATACCAAACGTGGGTCGAAATGCAACATATCCTGACAATGGATAGGGGTCCATTGGGATCTCTGGCGAATCCTGGATCCAGACTGTGCCCTATCTAGAGGCGGAGACTTGCGGCCATGATAAGGCAGGCGGTTACACACTCCCTTCTCTCTCTCCCTCTCTTTCTCTCTATTCTCCATTCCCTATCCTATACGGCAAGATCCGTATGTTGAGACCAGTTTCGAGATTTTCAAGCCCGGCTTCGAGTCAGGGCCAATGTGAACGGCGTTTGCTACTGTTTGCCGGTCAGGTGATCGGAGAACATATCTCGTGTATCATAGTCCTTCCGTCATCAATTTCTTGACCTTTCCGGACTGGGCGATGACTGTCGGCTGATGTAGAGATAGCGCTGGTGTCCCTTTGGGTGTAGGGGTGCTTCCGGTTGGATCTCTACGCGAACGGGACAACCGATCAGCTAAGCCGCTGGTTGCTGTTATGTTGGAGGGGCTTCATAGGGAACCTATATAGAAGACTAGAGCTTCTCTAACAGCTGCCGGCAACCTAGACGTTCTTTTGCCATTCTTGTCAGCTAAACGCTGTCAACACCAGCTGAGAACACTACACATCCAGTAGATCTCTACGCACGCATAACTACCCCCTTGTTTTCAGTTGTCATTGTATCAAGCTCTCCTCAGACAATATCCCACCATGTCTCTATTCAGATCCTTCTGGGGCAAGGCTGCCGAAGGGCAGCAGAGCCCTGAAGCTTCCGCCACCGGCGCCGTTCGCGCCCTTCCAGCTTCCTGGTACACCTCCCAAGACATGTACGCGCTCGAGCGGCGCGCCATCTTCTCCCGCAAGTGGCTGCTCACCACGCACGAGTCCCGCATCCCCAACAAAGGCGATTGGGCGCGTTACGACATAGCGGGCTACCAGTTCATCGTGGTGCGCGACCGCAAAGAGGGCGTCGTGCACGCCATGCACAACGTCTGCCGCCACCGCGCCTTCCCCGTCGTGACCAAGACCGAAGGCAACAACCATGTCTTTGCGTGCAAGTACCACGGCTGGTCGTACGGCCTCAAGGGCAACCTGGCCAAGGCGCCGGGCTACCAGGAGGTTCCGGGCTTTGACAGGGCGCAGAACGGTCTGCTGCCCATCAACGTGCACATTGACCGCAACGGCTTCATCTTTGTCAACCTGGACGCGAGGGCGGAGAAGCCCGAGATCGCGTGGGCGGACGACTTCCAGGGTATCGACGAGCAGGAGAGGTTCCAGCACTACACTTTTGGTGACTACGTCTTTGACCACCAGTGGGAGATGGAGGGCGACTGGAACTGGAAGATACTGGCCGACAACTACAACGAGTGCTACCACTGCCCGACTACGCACCCGGACATACCGTCCATCGCGGACCTCAACTCGTACCACATCAAGACCGAGAAGGCCTACATTGTGCACTATGGCGAGCCGACCGAGGAGCAGATAGCCAGCGGGTTCCGAGTGGCCGCGACGTACTACTGGCCGAACGCCTCCCTGAATGTGTCGTAAGTTGTTGCATCTTAACAAAATCAAATCAAAGAAAGTGAACCCTCAAAGAAACTTCTCAGCTAACGTTGGCAACGCAATAGCCCCCACTTCTTCATGATCCAGCGCTTCGTGCCCCTGGGTCCAACAAAGTCCCAGATGCGGTACGAAGTCTACCGCAACAAGAACTCGTCCGAGGAGGACTTCAAGACCATCAGCGACATGTACAAGCGCATCATGTCCGAGGACAAGGAGCTGTGCGCCGCCGCGCAGCGCAACATTGAGGCGGGAGTCTTTGTCAACGGCGAGCTGCACCCGAGGCTGGAGCAAGGGCCGCTGTTCTTCCAAAGGACCACACGCGAGGTCGTCATGGGGCACTGGGACAAGGAGCGCCGTGAGAACGGAGGCGAGGAAATCTGGCCCGCCAGGCAGACTGTGAACGCCAAGGCGTCCAAAGAGGACGGGGCGTTTTGCAAGCAGGTCGAGGCTTGCTCCAAGGTCAATGCTGGGGTGATGGATGAGGGGAGGAGGGTGTGTCTTGATGAAGCGATTGCGTTTTGAGCGTGCTGTAGTATTGTGGGTTTTGTTTCTTTCGAGCATTGTCTTGCTATTTTACGGTCTGTTTACACGTCTGCTGCCATAATGTTGATTTACACGATAACGACTGCATCACGACAACTGTCTTGTACTGCGTGTTCATCCTTTGTTGATGAGCAGGAAAGTTTCTCATAGAAACATTTGATTCTACTTATTCAAGAGCCTTGAAACACTTGCCCGGCACGATCCAAAATGCGTCTATCCTTGTGAGAACATGCATTCGGATCAGATGGGTTTGCTTTGTTCCTAACGCCAAACCATTATCTGCCCTGTTCAAGAATCCCAGATACAAGCTGCAGGTTCCATAATCCCCATCACAAAGTACGGATAACGCAGATAGCGCTCTTCGAACTGGCATGCTCGAGTCGTCTGACAGCAAGCTTGCATTTCAAGGCAGCAAATAATGAGACGAAGATATACTCGCTTACTAGACCACCACAGCTCAAGTGGCAACCTGTGGGTCTGTCACTCGCCTTCCTACGACATACATATTTGATAGTATGTTCCCAATCCGGAATCGGTATCAACCACGGTTGCAGCCGATCTTCTTCCCCTCTTTCTACTATCCAAAGAGAGTGCGTAAGCTCCCAATGCTCACCCACCTCCTCTGTTTATTCGAATCAGTGGCGAAGGGAGAGCTGCCACCAACATAGCAGTCGTCTTACACTCTGGGGGGTGGCAAACCTCCCAAAGATAGTCAGTATATAGACACGGCCAAAAAGTCCGAAGAAACCGATCATGTGACCGGGATAGACCTCGCCAGGGGCGGAGACTATCAAGTAGACCTCGAAATCTCTACCTAGACTAGTTACTTTGCATCTACTAGGTACACCCGTATCTTCCCAGCCAGATCTAACGGCTCCGTACCTAGACAGACACACAAATGCTCTGTTCGCGTCCAAGGATGTGAATACTATTTTAGACATGAAGTAGGGCTTTGCAAGATCCCTGCCAACCCGTCCATACACATCATACCCGTAACTGAGTTGCATACTTAAAATCAACTCCATTCTGGTAATTGCTCATGTCTCCAGTGGCAAACAAGCTTGGAAGAAATAACTTGTGCAACCTCCTTTTCGCATATTGAACGTGGGCAAACCAGCTAGCCATGCCCACGATGGATCCCTCCCAGGACGTCGTCATAATCGGCGCCGGCATAGTCGGCGTCAACATCGCTGACGAGCTGGTCTCGCGTGGCTGGTCCAACATCACCGTCCTCGAGCAAGGCCCCCTGGACATGCCCGGCGGCTCGACATCGCACGCCCCGGGTCTAGTGTTCCAAACCAACCCTTCAAAGACCCTCGCCCAGTTCGCAAAGTACACGGTGCAGAAGCTGCTCTCCATCGGCTGCTTCGACCAGGTCGGCGGTCTGGAGGTGGCCGAGACGCCGGAGCGCCTCGAGGACCTCAAGCGCAGGCACGGGCTCGCCCTCTCCTGGGGCGTAGAGGCCGAGCTCATCTCCGCCGAGCGCTGCCGCGAGCTTTACCCCCTGATCGGCCACGGGGTCGTACTCGGCGGCCTGCACTTTCCCACAGATGGCCTGGCGAGCGCCGCGGCCGCGGTGCAAGTACTAATGAAGCGGACGATGGAGGCCGGCGTTCGCTACCATGGGCATACGTGCGTCACGGGGATTGAGCAGCACAATGGCCGTGTCACGGGGGTGGAGACTAGCACCGGGAACTGCAAGAAAACTTTCCCGGCTGACATCGTCATCTCGTGCGCGGGCTTCTGGGGCGTTGAGCTCGGCGCCATGATCGGTCTCCGCGTTCCCCTGCAGCCCATGGGCCACCAGTATGCCAAGACGACACCATTACCGTCACAACGGGGGACGAGACAGCATCCTAGAGGTGTGCGACTTCCGATCCTCCGGCACCAGGACCGAGATTTGTACTTCCGCGAACACGGCGAGCAGCTGGGCATAGGCTACTACGGCCACCGCCCCATGCCAGTGACAGCTTCCACCCTTGGACCAACACCGGCACGCGTCAGCGAGCAAAACATGCCCTCCCGCCTATCATTCACCCCTGAAGACTTTGCACCAGCCTGGGAGCTGAGCAAAAAGCTCATCCCAGACCTTGCAAACGCCTCGGTTCACGAAGGGTTCAACGGCATCATGTCCTTCACGCCCGACGGCGGTCCGCTAGTCGGCCACGCACCGGAACTGCACGGCTTTGTGGTTGCAGAGGCAGTATGGGTGACGCACTCTGCCGGAGTGGCGCGCGCCGTGGCCGAGCTCCTTACGGACGGCCGGTCGGCCATCGACCTCTCGGCCGACTGCGACGTCAGCCGCTTTGAGGACGTGCAGTTGACGCCGGGCTACGTCGCCGAGACTTGCGCGCAGGCCTTTGTCGAGGTCTACGACGTCGTGCACCCGCTCCAGCCGCGCGCGTCGCCTCGCAACCTCCGCGTGAGCCCCTTCTTCGCCCGGCAGCGTGACGAGCTGGGAGCCCACTTCCTCGAGGCAGGGGGCTGGGAGCGTCCGCACTGGTTCGAGGCCAACGCCCACCTCGTGCGAGGCCTGCCGCCCAGCTGGGCGCCCAGGGGCCGCGACGCCTGGGCCGCGCAGCACTACTCCCCGATCGCGGCGGCCGAGGCATACTGGACGCGCACGACGGCCGGTCTTTTCGACTTGACGCCCATCCGGCGCCTGCTCGTCTCGGGTTCCGGTGCGCTGGAGCTGATGCAGCGCCTGGCGACGCGGGACGTGTCCGGCCCGCCGGGGACTGTGGCTTTCACCCTGCTCCTGGACGACCACGGCCGTGTCAAGAGCGACATTTTCGTCGCGCGCCTGGCGAGCGACTCGTTCCAGCTGGCGGTAAACGGCCCGCTGGACACGGTGTACCTCCAACGCGAAGCGCTAGCGCAGACCAAGGCCCGGCCGCAGAGCTCGGTGCAGGTCCGTGACGTCACGGGCGGTACGTGCGGCGTGGGTGTTTGGGGCCCGCGGGCCGCCGAAATCATCGCCGGTGTCTGCGCCGACAACTTGGCCGCCATGCCGAGCATGACCGTCCGCTCCTCCATCGTCGCCGGCGTACCGGTCCTCGTCATCAGCCACTCGTTCGTCGGGGAGCCCGGGTGGGAGATCTACACCTCGGCGGACCACGGTCTGCGTCTGTGGGACGCGCTGTGGTCCGCCGGACGGACGCAAGGCGCTGTGGCGGCGGGGCGGGCGGCTTTTTCTGCGCTGCGGATGGAGGCCGGGTTCCGGACGTACGGCGTGGACGTGAACACGGAGCACGAGCCGTTCCAGACCGGGCTTGGGCCCGCTGTCGACTTGGGCAAAAGAGGGTATGTAGGCTGCGAGGCGGTGAGGGCGCTCGCGCTTGCAAAGCCGGCAAAGGTGCTAAGGTGCCTCGTTGTAGACGACGGGCAGTCCGTGGTAATGGGCAAGGAGCCCGTGTTGCTCTCGGGGGATGTTGTGGGGTATGTGACGAGCGCTGTGTTCGGCTTCACCATTGGCAAGCCGGTTGCCTACGCATGGCTTCCGGGGGACGTAAAACCCGGCGTTGGAGTAGAGATTGTGTATTTTGGGAGGCGGGTCAAGGCTACTGTTACGCTTGAGCCGATTTTGTCAGCATCAGGTAGTCATGCGGGGGCACCATTACTACGCGCCCGTTTGTAAACGTTTCGTTTCGACTATATACAATTCGAGTTAGTATTTTGACCACTTTGAGCAATATCTTTAATTCGCTGACCATCTCTATGCCTGGAGAGTTTGGGAATACAAAAGTAACATATGTTCTTGCAAGCTTCTCTTCCCATCAGTCTCCTTTTCGAACAGGCACTACTAAATGCTATGGCTAGTACCAGACAGTTCCATTTCATTCATTTGTATAAGACTCAAATTCATTTGGATGTTACGCTGCCATGTATCATCAACGCCCTGAGATCCTTGGTAAGCTTGAGAATGGTGATTGAGTTGGAAGTATGAGTGCAAGATCCTCGGAGGCTTGCTTGTACTTAGCACCTACCAGAGCAACAGAAACTCCAGCAAAGTCTCAGATACGTGAATGTGATCCGCAGAAATGGTCGTACTGATTTAAACCTCCATCTTAATCCTCGTCAGCAGTCCTGCCAACTAAGTACCTAGACAGCTCCTGTTGTGGCTTCGAATGGTCTGCACAGACATGACGAAAATGCATCACCAAGCGGTCTCGCAATGGTCGGAGGCCGGATGACACTTTACGAAAGAGTATCCAGTCAATGACATCCGAAGAATTCTATTTACGGATGGCTTTCAGAGAGGAACAGGTTCCGGGGATGCTTACTGGAAACCTAGATGTGCCCGCCCCAGTGTTCCCACGTACCAACGGTCGTCGTAGGGCAAACTTGGCCGCATCCGGGGCCGGCAGCTCAATCACCACGGGTACTTGGGGAGGGCAGGCTCGAGGAATGAGCCCGGACCCGACACCGCCGATATCGGGATCCGACACATTACCACGACCAGGGCCCGATAGCATTTCGGTTTAAAACCGGGCAACGACGCTGCAGCAACACGCCAGCATAACCACGGCCGCATGCCGGTCAACTTTCGGAGGCAGCGCAGCTCAACTAGTTGGTTTTGCTCCGGGTCTAGTAGGATGCCGTCGCAGAAACATCCCTTGTGTGGTCCCCAGCCAACGCTGCCACGTCTGGACACCAGCGTCAGGCAGAGACAACAACAGCCCTCCGCTAACTCGCCGGCGAGGTCCGATGGGTTGCCATCGAAACCAATGCAGCGTCGCCAGGGAGCCCTTCTGTCACGCCGCTAACCAGTGCTGACCTTGGTCGGATCCATGTCAACATCTCAAACCTTCTCACACTCAAAGTAATGCCAACAGGGACCAAGTTGTCCTGAATATGCCTACAAACCAGCTGGGACAGGCCAGCGCTGCTCGGTTCCATGCAGCCGCCTCCTAAAGATCTGACCATACAGTTCGGTAAATAAGGGAAGAGGCGGAGATGACAACGAAAGAGAAAGCCGCCGAGACCGAGCCAGGGTGAAGGACGCGAAGACTGTTACACGCGCCAGATCCGGAAGTGGAAGCCGCTTTCCCGTCAAAGTTTCCGACCAAGCCACCCCGACCTTGAATGTTGGGTGAAACGTGCCAAGTACAGAAGAGCTTTGGAGACCACGCCAGTTAAAGCTGAAGGAGTGAGGACTGGGTAGTAGTTTGCACGGGAGTAAGGTGGGCGCCTATATACACACACGAAGTCGGAAGTTTAGGATATTTATACATGGAGTCTGGAGCTTCGTTCGGCTCAATTTGTTTTGTAGTAATTACGTTTCGTATCTCGACAACTAATTCATTTTCCGCGCGTTAGCGCGAGCATTCTAGAATAGTATTATTTTTAACTTTAGTATTTCGGTTACTATGATGCCTGTTCATGTCGCCTTTCTGTTACTCGCATTTGAAGTTAAACGAGATGCTTGGTTACGGCGGCTTTTCGTACAAAAGGGAAAGTCTCCGAAGTGTGGCGATTCCTAACAGGTTTCAAGCAAATGCAAGACAGAGTCGAAATTTGGTGCTGTTCCAGACTGGGCTGGAAAAATAGACTCCCTTTGACATGAAGTACGCGCCGTATCAAGCACCAAGTGCTTACAGGTGATGTATGCGAAGACGGCCGGATTCTTTTCCGTCTCAACCAGCTAAGCAGCCTCGGCCAGACTTTCATCCAGGGTCTAAGAAAACAAAGCCAACCTCGTCGATACGTAGCGTTGAAGTAGTTAGTAGTGTCAGATTCCCATTTGTACTGCGGACATAAAAGAAAGAATAGTTCATCCGTTTAAGACCGGATCTCTCGACATCATCCGTGTCTCAGACACCCAACTCGTGTTCTTCCGGCTTTTCTTTTTCCCAAACCCCAAGCCCTTCAGCCGCTACGAGCTGGACTGTAAGTTGTAAATTTCGGCTAGGTGTCTTATATTGTAATGTGGAAAGACAAGACCTCATACCTGTTTTTTGAACGTACCTCACGACGATCCCGGAGTTGTTAACGAAACATACTACGCAAAATAAGCTTCAAATCCGGACATGGTATTGCCAAAATTGCTGTGGGGATGAACAATTTGCGAATCCGGACAGATACCGGGCAGCTCCAACGGGGGCTGAAATGGCACGCTGGGAAGGTGACTCGAGGGACTGGGGCACACGAAGAAGGTTTGCCGGGCAAGACTTGGCGAAACATCCCTTTGCCACGAGGGTTCGAGTGTGATTTGATCTTCTTGAAAGGCTTCACAGGGCGGGACTGGCGGGGGCTGGGCCTCAAGGGTCAAGTCATTGCACACGACAAAAAGGACATCACCTGACAAGTGAGCACGCCTCCACCGCCGTGTACCCGTTGCTTTGCATACTAATTACCTACTTACCCTCTCTACTGTTTCCTTTCTTATCAAGTGACTGCAACGTGGCGGACCGTTGGGCCAACACCCCCGTTTCAAAGGCCCCCCCTCCGTCTTGCTCTGATAACTGATGGCGGCCCGAGGGATGGCCATATCTGCAAGAGTGCAAGAGTGCGAGCCGGCGACAGCAGGACGCTCATGGACCGATGCTTTCGCTCATCGCCTGGACCGGCTTTGTTGCTCCGCCGTCGGGCTGGTCCGTAGCCCACAAGCCCGGCCAAATCACGTAACCTGGGCGAGCAGGCCCCAAATTCCAGCCGATATCAAGCTGAACTGGAAATCTAATCAGCCGTCTGTGGAGAGGAGCCCCGGGCACGGGCATGCCCGGCCCGCACGGACAGGCAGAAGGCTCCATACGGACATGCCCAATGTATGAGGATCGAGGGATTTTGAGTTTGGCATGGGCTGATATGGGTTGGGATGACATTTTCATGCCTGTGTTCAATTTGTCAGCGCGGGTACCTAGATATGACGGCCGTGGGCGGATTCCAGAGGGTTAGGGTCGTCACATCCCCGCAGGAGGGTTAGGGCTGCATCATCGAGCCATTAAGGGTTAGGGTATGTCTCTCTCCGCACTTTGTCTGAGCTCGTTGACGTCATGATTGCAGCAAGCAGAAGGTCCGGTCCAACGTAGCGTCATTGAGCCTTCATAGGTAAAGGACAAGGGATTGATCAATGGGAACACGAGCTACATCATAGCTGCGAAAAGCTCCAACAAAAAGCAGCATTGTGTCACTTGGTATTCCTTCAGTTCATCCATTGAACACTACTCTCCTCTGATCCATCTCAACGTTACGATTGGGCTTCCCATACATACAATCAGACAACAACCCTCATCCATCCCATCCGCCCTTGCACCCTCCTACAACTATGATCCCCGCAAGACTCACGACTCGATGCAGCCGCGGTGTGGCTCACCTTCCTAGGCCTTCCGGGACCCAGGCCCGAATCTCCCGCCAGGTTCGCTTCCAGTCAACCTCCCAAACGGCCTCGTCCTCGTCGAACGCGAGCCGCCATGTCGCGGCCGGCGCGGCCGGTGGCCTGGTGGCGGCCGGCATGCTCTACGGGGCCTACTCAATGAGCCCGACCGGCCAGATGGCCAAGAAGTTCAACACGGCGGCCAAGGAGGCCGAGAACAAGTACAACGAGGCATCAGCCAAGCTGCGCGAGAAGGCGCCGTCATCGGCCGACGAGGCAGTGGACTCGATCAAGAGGCTGGCTATGTCGTACGCCGTCTACATCCCCGGAGGCAAGGCGTACGTTGAGTCGGCCTTTGTAGACGTCAAGAAGGTTCAGGAGAAGCACGGCGACGAGGTGGACCGCATCATGCAGGATGCCTACAAGAGGCTGCAGGACGCGTCCAAGTCTGGGTTCAGCATGGAGACGGCGTCAAAGGCCTGGGACGTGCTGGCCGACGTGTCGGCAAAGGTTGCCAGCCTGGCGGGTAGCGCGGCAGGTGACGTCCTCGACAACCACCCCCAGCTCAAGGACAAGATTGGCGGCAACGTCGACAAGCTGAAGAGCATGGGCGAGCAGTACGGCCCCGAGGCCAAAAAGATGGTTGATGAGACCTGGGATCAGGTCAAGGAAGTCATCGCCGGTGGCCTGAGTGTCGAAAACGTCAACAAGGCGCGCAAGCTGGTCGAGGACAAGATTCAGCAGGTGCAGAAATTTGGCGACGAGGCGTGGAAGAAGGGCATGGATCAGGTTAAGCCTCTCCTCGAGAAGAACCCCGAAGTCAAGGAGTTGCTCAACAACAACATGGATGTGCTGAAGCAAGGAAACGTCACCGAGCTATTTAGCAAGGCCAAGTCTGCTGTCGAGTCGGGCGATATGGGCGACCTGGAAAAGTACGTCAAGCAAGTTGTCGACAAGGCCAAGTCGGCGGCCGACAGTGGCAAGAGCTCGATGGTCGGCGGTCTAGAGCAGTACCTTGGCAAGATCCCCAACGGTCCCGAGACACTGCAGAAGCTGCAGCAGCTGGGCGAGGTAGCCTCGAAGCACAAGGAGGAGGGCGAACAGCTGCTGAAAGAAACGATCGAGGAGCTGAAGCAGGTGTTGGAGAAGAAGGCGGAGAAGGCGGATCAGCTCAAAAACAAGGCGCAAGAGGATGCGAAAAAGGGCGGAAAGTAGAGTCAGACAAGTCGTCGGTCAGGACTCGATCGATGATGCATTTTTCTAATGGCGTTTGGAGCACCTCTTGGCATGTATCGACAGGTAATTAATTTCGCACAGTTTGTTCTAGCCCAACCTCGTCTTAGCTCTCGTCGTGGCCTGCCTAGCTAGGTAGATGCTGTTCCTGAGTGGAACGGGCGAACGATGGATCCATCACCGATGGGCTGGTAAATAACCAAAGGGAGGGTTTGACGTGCAGACAGGGATTTATTTTTAAGGGCTGGCTTCTCAACCTCGAGCATGTTGCGTGCGATGAATTACTCGCCATGGCGGGTGGTATTATGATGCGATGCGTGGTCTTGTTGGGGTGACGCCAGGGAGCCTTGCGTGGCCCGGAGACCCGCGGGTATACCCCATACTTTTTCTTTCTTTCTCTTTTTCTTTGGTTGCTCCAGAAGACCTTGTCTGCATGGGTTTCATAACGGCCAAAGTGCCACTCGAAACGTCGTCGCCGAGTAAACGTATGTTGCGGTGGAGGACAGCCCCCGGCAACCCGCCGGCTTTGGGCAGACATCGCTACCTAGCCCACCGGCTCCCACCTCGCGGGGCGCGAGCTCCGCCGCAAAGCCCGAGGGGTCTTGGCAAGCTTGTTTGATCATGAACCCAGAAACTTAAACACAATGGAAGGGTTGCGCTTTTATTTCTGTCGTTTTCTTTCTAATTATTCCGTTGCCCAACGTCTGTTTGGGCCCCCGACCGACTTCTATAGCTTATCCCCAGTTGTACCCGGAGGGCAGCCCGGAAGCCAGTCCGCTCTCAGCCCTGTGAACACTTTGTTTGCCGGGGAATACATATATACACATCCTTGCCACCACAGCTCTTTTATCCTTTCGGAAACGGTCACATCCCTTTCCCCTTTCGTCTTCGCCCTTTCTTGCATTCAAGTCGACTGTGTGTTTTCTGTTCCGGTTAAAGTCAGACGACCTACCTCACCTACCATATAGGTCTGCCGGTCCAACCAATGGCCAGCACGGCACACACCACCGTCATGACGGTGACAGATGGCAAGTGGAAGGAGCTCGATGGTGTCATCGCGCCGGGGCCTTGTTGGACGTGCCGTCGTCGCCGGCTCAGATGCGACAGCCGCATGCCGTCTTGTGCAAAGTGCACCAAGGCCGGCATCCAATGTCTCGGATATAGGCCCGAGAAGCCGCTCGTCTGGGTCGGCCTCGGCCGTCGCGGGCACAAGAAGCTCTCCACCGTTATGACACCGGCCTCCATGGCCGCCGCTGCCGCCTCCGCCACCGCTCCTGCTCGCAAATCATCACCCCCGGCGGCTAGTGAACAATGCTCTCGGAGAACATCAAAGAGCCCTCGACACACACCGCCACTCTCTCCCGAGTCGACATCTGAGCAGGAAGATGTTAACTATGTAGGTGGCTGCGCTGCTATCGCCTTTGATTCCGGGATTTGTTGAGAAGCTGCCATGGAAAAGAGCTGACGAACCGTGTAAATGGACCAGTATGCAGAACCAACATTAACGACGATGGACTTTTCCATTCCAAGATTACAACCACGAAATACTGCCTGTGTCAAGGTAGAACCCCGTTCTGCATTCTACATAGACTACTGTGAGCTCACCTTCCCATCCTGTGGCAATTTCGCCCGCTTGTCACTTGAAAACCCTCACCCGCTGACACCTCGTCCCGCCCAAGACCTGGACCGCTGCTGCAGCGAGTTCACAATCTACTACAACGCCGCCACCAACCCCTTTAGGCAACTCATTGAGCTTGCGAGAGACGGAAACTTGATGCACCATGCCGTCGTGGCACTGGCAGCACATCATCTTGCCGGCAGCACGACACCGCGCGGCGTTCCGAGGTCGTCATCACAGTACTACCCCGATGCTCTGGTCAACAAGAACCAGGCGATGCGACATCTGCGAAGCGCACTTGTGACGGCGGACAACGGCGATGCGGTAGTTGCAGCGTGCTTACTCCTCATATGGGTCGAGCTGCTCGAGAGCGGCCTTGGTGTCTGGCGCTTCCACCTCGACGGCATGATCGGCTTGCTCGGTGCCAGGAAAGCTGTGGCCGAGGCTGGGGAGACTGGTCGCGGATCACTCGAGTCATCAATCCACTTGCCGAAGCCGCAACAGGCTGCATTTGGCAAGTTTCACAATTACTTTGAAGAAAGCAGTTTAGTGTGAGTCTCTTGAGAGTTTTCTTTGATTGGTTTCAGCCAAGCAAAACCCTAAGCCTCTGACTGACAAAAAACGTACGAGCCGTCACAACCAGACTACACACATTTGGCTCAACGCTAAGCGCCAAGAAACGCGACCTTTCACAATTGTTCGGACTGCAAGAGCTTGACTGCATCTTGGAACGCGCCGAGTCCCGCTACTGGACCGGCTGCCCCGCCGACCTGCTCAAGACGCTATGCCGCGTCAACTCCCTCTGCTCCACGGCGACGCAGGGCGGGCCGCCGCAGCCCGAGTACGCTACCGAGCTCCTGTCACGTCTCGAGTCCTTCTCCTGCGCGCAGTGGGCCGCCACAGGTGCCTACGCCGACCCGGCACAGGTCCAGTCACGCTACCACCTCGCCTGCGCTTTCCAGGGTTCCGCATACATCTACGCCTCGCGCGCGCTGCGCTGGCACACGGGCGACGTCGTGGACGAGGCGAGGCTGACCAGCACGGCCCACACCGTCATTGCCGAGCACCTGGACAAGATCGGCGCGGGAGACGTGCATCTGAAGGGCGTTCTGTGGCCGTGCTTCGTGGCCGGGGCGGAGGCGCGGTGCCTGAGGGACAAGGATGTCGTGCGGCGCATACTCGGGGACAGGTTGAGGTCGCTGCAGGTGCGGAGCGTCGAGAGGGCCATGCGGCTGCTCGAGCAGCTGTGGGCAGGCGGGCCGGGTGTGTCGATGGGAGGAAAGTCATGGCTTGACGAGGTTTATGAGTGTGGGGAGGAGTTGTTGCTTATCTGAGGCATCGGCCACCATTTGGGCTGGCACAAGCAAGCGGTGTCTTGTTTTATTTTCGTTTTCCACATCATGTGTAATCCACACACTGAAGAATTATGTTTACGACCTCTGAGGCAGAGGAAGAGCTTTTTGGCGTTTGGGGCCGGGACGGCACACATCGGTCAACGTTTGGGGGAAAGCCAACCAGGTAACAGAGACTTACCAATACTAGCTAGCATGCGGCGCAAACGCGCCGCCCAATATCACGCTCCATATTGCACGACCCCGGACTTTTTTATTTCTTCGATGCACGAGGGCTAGGCAGCGCTGCTTGGCGATGGTCGTCGACATGGGTTTTGTACCACTGATCCGGTTAGTGCGTACCACGGGCCGGATCTGACGGTACTTTCCGCTGACAATATTGACGCAGTTCATGTTCGGTCCTCAGGGATGGGCTACCAATACGAGAATATTACCGGGTAAACACCTTGGTGGGCCCACAACTCGTCGATGTGGTTGAATCTATATAGCCTAGCAGCAGACAGCCATTAGATAGCCGGGTGCCTCGTTCGCAAGACGTTCCGAGACATCTTTACCTGACATCCCAACCAAGGCCTCCCACTCCTCTACACCATAATGAAGTTCACACCACTCAAGACCGCAGTCGCCGCCACAGCGCTGCTCCATACAGTCTGCGCAGCGCTCGATATCATCGTCCCGCTTTACATCTACCCAAGCCTGGCCTGGAACGACAACGCGTCCGAGTGGCAGTCCCTCCTGACCACGATCCGCGCCCACCGCGCAGTCAACTTCGACGTCGTCGTCAACGCCGACTCGGGACCCGGCGCCGACGTGGCGGACATCAACTACGCCGCGGGCATCAACCTGCTAAACGCCGAGCCCAACGTCCGCACGCTGGCCTACGTGCACTGCGACTACGGCCGAACCGCGACCGATGCCGTCTTCGCCAACGCGACGCGCTGGCGGGCCCTCGGCGGCGGCCCGGACCTAGACGGCATCTTCTTCGACGAGACGCCCAACGTCCACGCGTGGCCTGCCCAGTGCGCCGAGCAGCCGGGCTGCACCGAGGCCGAGTACATGGCGCACCTGGCGGCGAGGGTGCGCGCCGCGGGCTACGGACGCCTGGTGTACAACGTCGGCCAGGAGGTCGCGGCGGCCAACGAGGCGGCGTACCTGCGCGACGCGGACAGCGTCATCGTGTTTGAGCAGTCGTGGGCCGTGTACGGGGAGACGCGGCCGCTCGACGGCGGGCTTCTCGGGTCCGGAGACGCGGCCGTGGGGAAGAGCAGCATTATCGTGCATCACTTTGACGGCCAGCTTGCCGGTCTGGCCGCCGAGGTGACGAGGATTGCGGCAGACGCCCGGGTCGGGTCGGTGTGGTTCACGACGGTCGAGTATCAGACGTACGACACGCCGCCAGCGAATGCCGAGAACCTGGCGACCATCATCGAGGCGTTGTGAGGCGATGAGCTTCGAGTATTGGCTAGGGAGATCTGCTAGGCGTTGAATTTTGAATGTCACACGTTTTCACTTGCTCTGTTTCGAAGTCTTGTGCTGTTCAGCTCCTCCTTTCACTCGTTTATGCGTCGTCGGGCCATGGCAGCTAGGACTTTGAGACTCGTGAAACTGCTTCTCGGTCTAGCTCTCCCATTGAGCCTGTGTTTCAAGTCCAGGGAGTCAGCCGAGCTTCGTCGTGGTAAAGACGCGCCCGAGAGTCGCGCAGTCCACCGCAACCGCTCGCTAACCGGGCCACGGCGCATCCGCAAGCCTCGTCAAGTTGTTCTGGGTCGCCCCGCGGCCCGAGAATGAAGCCTCCAGTTGGCCGCGAGCGGCCCATTTGGATACGAATGGTCGCGAACTAGATTGTAGAGCCGCCGACGTTTTAAAGCATCGCTAGAGAACCCAGCACCCGCAAATACCCAGTACACAGACTTCCATGTCCTGCGGCCGTCGTCCTGGCAAACAGACCATGGGTGTGTGCCGTGGGCCGCTCTCCGTTCGGCAATCCCGCCTGAGGACTAAAGCCCTCACAAAACACTACCCATGCGGTCAAGACGCCGCCGCGGTCGCATGACGGTCTCCCGCATGCATGCAGCAAGCGTAGAATGACTCTCACAGCCAGCAACGCAGATGAAGGTTGTACCTGTACCGCTGTGCGTCGCTGCGGAACCGCGACATGCGAGCAGAAACGAGAACATCGCCGAGCCGATTGACGATAGGAAAAACCTGTGTCGACAAGGCTCTGGTGAAGGAGAGTAGTTTTTTTCCTTGAAGGCAACGTTGTCGCGGGATATCAGACTTACAAGATATACGGAGTGGTTCAGGCCACAGCACCGGTTGTATATTGGACGAGAGTCTGGTGGGTGGAAAGCTGGGCACATACTATGAACAAGGCACTACTATCTAGTCTAGATAGATTCCCGTGAATATCATTGGAAATTCCTTTGCCAGTCAAGCGCACCGGCATTCAAGTTCGATTGCTATGGGTAAATCATCACCACCTACTTCCAGACCCTTCCATCCCCCATATACTAGTCTAATCTGATAAATCTCCCTGTCCATTAAGGTACCTAGCAAAGTCACCACGTTTCATTAAGCTAGTGAAGTTCATCTATTAAGTAGTTTCACGCGATTGATCAAAATATGCCTTTAAAAGTGAGTCAGTCGCCTGGCAAAGAGAGTCAACGTGCTTAACCATTAGTAGTGATCACGTACAAGTCGAGTCGTATCTTTATACGACGCAAGGGAGGGCCAGCGATGTGCGTTTACGATAGCCATGTAAGTGTATATTTTGCAACATGTTCATAACGCCACTGCCATCGCGCGTGTCTCTATCGGGATTCTTTCCCCCCTCGTCACGACTGCCACTTTGAATTCCTATCTGCAAAACTATGTTGTTTCTCGCTAGCTCTTTACTGGTTGTCCTATCGCTTTGTTCTTTTTCGCCCTGGTTGCATCCATGGCCCAATCTCGTACCCAATATCAATCCTTCCAACTTGGTTCTTATGGACGACCCTGATTTTAATACAACATGTCAGCCAGCTCTCCTCTCGAATGTTTAGATCTCAATCCAATCTATATGAAATCAGACTTACAATGGACTTCTTTTCGCAGATTCGAAGCACGCCCGCATATTCTGGAATGAGACGTGGGCCAGTTCCACATATATCTATGGCGAGTTCAACAAAGACGCTGTCCGGGCCGAATGGCTAAAACTGTTTCCTCGTAAGTACGATGTTTATTTCTCCTGCAACTGTCACACGCTGACTGATCAAAACACGCTCAAGCGGACTGGCAAGGCGTAGCGGGGCAATCTTCCGGGAAAATTACCGCTTCGGAAACTCAACTATCAATGTACCATCAGCTGGACTGTCTTGTGCGTCGCTCCCATCCTACTTTGCTTGGGGCTGGGCTAACAAGCCAAGCTTTAGCTCTCGATCCTCGACACCTTCCTCGATTATAACACGACCGAAAGTCGTCCGCCGTCGGCATACACGTTGGGATGTTTCAGCTATATACACTCCACCTTGGTCTGCTGCGGAGACAGTGCACTAGAGGGCAGTGACATTTATGCCGGGACGGAAAACAAAGGCACATTGGGTATAGGTGGTTTGCATATTTGCAAGTCGTTTAACCGGATAGAGCATTTGATCGAGGGCCATGCTGCAGGAAGCCCTCGTTAGTTGGCCCGCTGTCAAGCGCCTCGCCTGCAGACACGCCTCCCGCTATCAATAATGGCACATTGTAGTGCGTAAAACGATGGCGGAGCTTTGAGGGTTTGATGGAAGTTTTCCGCCAAGTACGGTCAATGGTTTACGCTACAAGTTAGCTAACCAGACGTTGGCTTCTGGTAATTACACCAGCATCAACTCGAACCATTGGACATGAGCGGCCAAAATACGCGCAAACCCCGACAAATACAACTTTCAGTTTTATATGCGATGAATATACTATCAGAAATGTGGCAGGTCTATCATACCCTTAACACTTGCTGACTGTTTTTGACTAGGTGGTTGTATATGTTTTTACCCTGGCCCATGTTTATATTCATCTCACGCTGGACTGTATCAATCTCCCCGGTTGAAAATCACAAGTGAGATGTGTCTTTCCACAAATGGGACCTACTGGTTAGGCCGCTTAGGGGCAATGCAAACGATTTCTTTACTATGGTAGTAACGGAGCTGCTTTCTTCACCTAAAATTGCACTGATGCTGGTGCTGCTCGTATTTGAACCTGGCCGCCATCACAGGCCCCATTAGAGTCGACAGCGTGCTAGCATTGGCAGCCGTTAGTACACTGTGGATCTCGGTCTCGTAGTACCACTCTCCATTCTCCCCGGGTCCGGATCGCGAGAACTTTTGTCAGGGCCCCGAGTCGACAAACGCTAGGCTCATCCGGCCCAGCTCCAGCTCGGTCGAAGGCGCAGCATCGAGCCATGTAGTCAGCCGTGGTGACGCGGCAGTGGCGTATAACCGTTCGGGGGGACCTACAGCAGTTTGACGGCGACGATTCCGATGTCGATGACTAACATTATGGGAAATGGGACCAGGCGGATGATTGACGATTGTCGTGAACTCTGATGCGTGCCCGAGGCACCCAAGGAATCTTTTGACTCGAGCCCGTCTTATTACTCGAGATGATTGCCTTGCATAAAGGGCGTGCAGAGATTGGCTTGCACGTCGTCAGAGCCCCCAAAGGAATCTAGGTGGCTGTCCATATCTGTGGGGCTTGTTGTGAAAACTTGGAGATGTAGCGATAGACGGGGGAAAAGACGAAGCTACAAGACTAATTAAACGGACTGATATTTGGAAAGGAGGAAACCATCAGACTGATCCGAATATTGGAGTTGTTTACCTAGGCAATTTACAAAGAACTTTGTCAAGGAGGAAGAAAAACCCCCATAGCGCCTCGATACAACTGCGGGATCTTGCATGATCTATAACTCTGGACTAAAATGGAGATTTTAAAGGAATATCTGTGATTTTCAAATCAGGACGATACGTCTTTTGTCATGGTATTACCATGGGAAACATAGCATTTTTGTATGTGTCAGTCGTCCGCAAGCTGACTGCCACCAACAGGCATAACAAAGGTAGTAAACATTTCTATCCAAGACAAATTTCTCAAGAGGGGATTTTCCTTTGACAGTTTTGACCGTTTTCATAGGCGTAATATCTTTTTGAGGCCAAAGACCTGAAAAGCAGTGCATTATACCAGTGAGATACGACACCTGATAGTCGAAGGGAATTGCAAACCCTCAGACGCTGCAACTCATCCAATTTTGGTAGTAAAAAAGTTAAACTTATCCCAACTGTTTCGAAGATTATTCATGACTGCGTTGCAATTATATGAATCTTCTGCTGGCGACTTCAGACGACAAGTCTATTTCGTCCCGAATCGACCGACGATTAAGAGTTGGAGCTAACGAGTCAAAATATTACGAGTATAAATCTGGGATGATGAACCGTCTGTACAAAACACGACTCCAGACTTGAAAATTAAATCGAATGTCTAGAACAAGAGGGGCGGGTGCTTCCGTTATTCCGTCCGTTCTTCTACAATAAGTTGAACGTGCTCAATACTTTATACTAGCCAGGTTATTGTTGTTACGTCCATCGCGCAGTGTCTTGGCCCTTTTCCCTTACACAGACGCCTGCGCAAAATGAAGACAAACAAAGAAAACGAATCGATACCGCTGATGGGAGATGACGACTCTTCTTTGCCCGAGCACCCGCCAAGAAGAAGAAAGCCCTGGATTAAATTGCTAGAGGTAGTCGGGGGTGGTCTTTTTGGGTATCTGCTCACAGCCGTCTTATATTTGGTACTCCACGTGCGCGGACGCTTTCCATCAGCCCATCAAGGATTTCCTCTCGCCTCGGATATCAATGGCATTGTCCCTGAATGTATGTTGACGTCTGTTTCCCCGCTTGATACAAACCGACGCTCACATATCGTCAGTTCCACTGCAACAAACTACATTTGCAAACTTGACAGTCTCATGGCCATCAACGGAAGCATGGCTGCGCGGCACGGTGTCGGAGTCTGAATGGTCAAAGCTATTCGATCAGCTTTATTCTTTGCTCCCTGGTAAGTGATTCTGATCGGTCCCCGTATAGTACTACTGACTGACGTGACACGCAGACAGCAGCGGCTTTCTCATGATCGAATCACCCGAGCAGCGATATCTGCTTCCACCACCAGTGATTATATCCGAGTGGCCGGAAAAACCAACAGTTTACAGCGTATCCGTATTTCATCAGCTTCACTGTTTGGTATGTGACAGTTGATGCACCGCACCAGTCTCTTCTGTTGTCTACCTATTGATGCCCCTGTTACAGACGGCGATTCTCGACGAATTCCATAGGATACAGAGTGGACAGCCGCCGAGGCACAGTGTTCGACATTCGATGCATTGTTTTGGCTTTATCAGGCAGGCTATATTATGTTGTGGTGACTGCACAAGAGAACCTGCCATGGGAGATGGAATGGAAACGGTGAGGACCTGCAAAGACTTTGGTAAATTGTTCAGGTATACGGCTGAGAATTCTCCAGCGAGGGGGGCGGCGGGATCACATTCTGATAGATATTAGGGTTGTGGTATAATGTAACTAATGTATTTCGGCTTCATGGTAAGATCTATGGTCGGATGCTTTTGACGGGTGTGATCGACTGTTCTTACTAGAAGCATCTCATTTGCTGTTCAAAATATAAGGGACGAAGCTGTCCTATGTAAACTTTCCGAGGGCCCACCGTGACTGTGCATGCGTTTGCCGACGGTTCCCAAATAGTCGCCGCATGAACGAGAGATAAGACCTCGAGATTGACTTCCGACGAGTTTCTGCAAGCTTTTGTTGGCAGATATATATGCAAATATTACCTTATATCCCCAGTAATGCGCATCAACCTCGGTGGGCGGGCAGTGGCTCAGGTCACAGCCAACATCGACGCCTTCAACGACCTAAGGGCCTCCTGTCCTCTTTACAGCGGCCTAATCTTTGTCGAAGATGGCAGAAATGAGTTATAACCAAGCCTTTCTTATTCTGGAATTGGGTGTTCGATGCGCGAAATGGCCGTTATGCCTCAGCGCTGGAGCCAGACACGGGACTTCAATGCTCGGAAAAGACTGCATTGCCCCGGGCCCATTTTCCGGTTCGCTACTGAAGGCTTCAAGAAACAAGACGGAATCGAAGGGCACAGTCAGGATATGTTTCATGCAGTTGTATTCCATGTTCAGTTAGGAAAAGGCTCGTGCTGTTGTTTCTTTGATTCTTATGCTTATGAAATGACTTGCTTAATCTGATATATTGATCCTTGATATGAGCAGCGGAACCGGCCGCTTTGTATGGCAATGTTAGCGCCGTAGATTGACAATCTCCTTCAAGCTTGAACCCCCAGCACATTTGCAAATATGTTTCAACTAGCTATCGTGGGAATGAATTTGTCCGACGACGTTGACTGCCGCAAGCGGGCCATACTGTCTCCTCTTTGTCGGCGCACGCAATCATGGCGGCAGCAATCTTTTATCGCCATATCAACAATACGCAAGGTATCTTGACAAGTCCAGATGCCTGGTCTTACTTCCATCAAGGCAAACCAAGAGCCTTAACGCCCACAAGTAAGTGTCTTGTGCCGCTTTGCTGCTACATGGGATCTGCTTGTGCCCCATGTGGATTAGAATCATGCATACCTCACCACAGGAACATCAAGATATTGACACGAGCCGAGAAGCCATAAGCACTGCTAACACGACCCTAGGCTGTCCTTTCTTTCCTGGGCGCTATTCTTTCGGCTTTGAACACCGACGGACCTCTTATGTCGCGGTCTCCCGACCGTAGCTGATTCACCTCTGAACCAAAGGTCGTTTCCCCAAAGGCCAAGTATTATGCTCTGATGTGGCTACATGGCCGGCATCATTGATGCTGCATTGCTCGTTGCGGGAAATAATCTGTGGAAGAGTCAATAATACTGACTTGAGGGACATGCAAATCGGAAATGCGATCGTCCTTGACGATGAGACAGCGTCGGCCGCCCACCAGAGCCGCAAGCCACCGACGGTTAACCTGCTAACGCAGTAGAGGAGGTAAATGTACCTCGGGCGGTTGGCGGGCAAGCTAGATTATCTCTTGTCCTGCATCGTCCATCGCATAGTCTCCCACAGACGATGGTGCGCGGGTGTTTGGCGTGATGCGCTTCTCACAGGTCAAGACTTGGATTTCATGGCCAGTGGTGCCGCGATGGGGGCTTATGGCGCCGGGTGGTGGGGGATAGGCACCTAGCTATGTTAATTATGGGGGGTGGTAGGGCTGCTGGGGTGCCAGTGCGGGGAGGCCCCTGGGCGGACCAAGCCTCTGCCATTACAACATCCAACGAGACTGGCCTCCCGACGCCGTTGGGTTCGTCTCTGCAGGCTGACACTCTGGGTGATGGAAGAAAGACATTTGAGACTCTGTTGAACGGCCGACGCTGCAGCATAGACTTGGGATCATTAACAAATGGCGGCAATTTTTCTCACAGACGCCGATTGACGAGGTCATACCGACCAGGTATGCCGCATACAGCCATGAAGCAAGGTAACCAAGTGTATTAGGCGACCCGACAGCAAACTTGAATGTCAAGGAAGTCGTTGCTATGCTGATTTTTGTCACTTCGGGGAGCCCTGGACACGACTTTTCCGGCTATAAAAAGTAAAACTGTTCCGAGTATTGGGATTCGAGCTCTCTCAAGCTGGCAGAAGCCCCTGTCTGTCATCATTTGGTGAAAATGACTGAATTTCAGCAATATGATGCTGATTTCAAAGGCGTACGACTTTGATACTGCTGATAGAGCTGTTCTAGCCGAAGTGGCGGATCTGACGACGGCTCCCACCTCTGGACAGGGAAAAAAAAAGAGGATAGGCCAAAGATCGCAGCGTTGGACTCTAGCCAATTTCTAAGCAAAGAAGAGCAGCAGAACACCAATCCCACCCGGTACTCTTAGTAGTAAGCTGCCTTTAGTCCATCGTTTGTTTTCTGGTAGCGGAGCCGCAAGATAAACGAGCCGTGGGCCCAGTTGCTGTCCATATAAGACTCCCTTGTCTTGGGCTGCTCCATGTGGTCTTTTGGTTTGCAGCCAAAAGAAACAAAAAGTCCGATGACGCAAAAGTTTCGAATCACAGACAGCTTCGCAATGAAGCAAGGTAAAAAGGCAGGAAGGTGGGATAGAAAATAACTACTGCATCCATGTGCTTATTTCGAACGAGGGATATTCTTTGGTAAGGGGACTCGCTCATTTAGGCTGCAATTTAGTTATTCGGCCGATGATTTCTCACAAATGGAGGGGAGATATGCTCTCGAAATAACATCAATGTTAAAGATTCAACCAGCCCATTCCCCTTCAGCGGGTCACAGACCCTCAAAGAAACAATGGCCATTTCTAAATTATTCCCCGGAGTGGCTAGTTTTGACCAAGACCATAAAACCGGCATAATGCGGGCATGGGACCAGCCCTGTTCAAACTTTCCCAACCAGTCCCATGTTGATCTTTCTTTGTCCTCAAAGGGCACATTTTTGAGAGTATCAAACATTCAATGAGTCGATTCCCGTTCTCAAATGTCAGCAGGGACGGCAGTTATGCGATTTTGGCGGGCGTCCCCTGTCAGTGCCGTGACCCCCTAGGGAAGCCAAGGTTGGAACAGTGAAGGTCCTTGACGCCGGCATGGTTGTGCGTGGGGCGTGTCAGACAAGTTGGGTTTCGAGATCCAGCCCATCCTTCTACTATGTACGCTCTCTGTTCTCTCTCTCTCTCTCTCTCTCTCTCTCTCTCTCTCTCTGCACGTGTCTCTTGTGTCTATTCCACTTCCGTGTCACTCCCACATACCGCCCACCCAATACCAGGAACGTTTGTTTGTCGAATCCATCAGGGTTGATCGATATACACGTTAATGTGCCTTTTGCGGCCCTTACGAGTTTGTCAAAATTGCCTTTTTCGTGGCCTTGGATCGTCTGCATGACCCGGATAAATTTGCCACTTTGCCAAGTCCTGGCGTTATGTGCGTTTTGACAGCCAATTTAGTTTTGGTGGTAATCCGCCGTTTTTTGCTACCTTCATGTATGATCCATGGGGAACATTACATGAACCACACACACGATCATACTTCATGGTCCACCACGCCTTGCAAGCCACATGCCAGTTTCACTCTCGAATCCCTTTGTTGCATGTTGGGCTCTCTTTTCTTTGTCTCCTCTATAGTCCCGACTTTCCTAACCTGAATTTTTTTTCTTTTTCATACTCTTATACAAATATATCAGCTCTATTGTTTCCAGTCTGGATTTTTTTTTTTTGTCGAAAAGTTTCATCTATTAGCGCCTACACAAGCAGAAAGAAAAAAGGAGGAAAAAAAACACACTGCCGCGCTTTCGTTTCGGCGCCTGCACCTCAGCGCCAAAGGCGCGAATATCAACATCACCATAGTCTCTCAAAAAAACCAAACCTGCTCACAATGAACGCCTCCGCAGCAGCGCGAGCGTCGCTCGTACGCAACTCGAGGTTGCACGTCCCCGTCGGCATGGCCTACTCCATCGACATCGAGTCCCGAGTAGCGCGACCGCCGCCAGCAGTCTACAACACAAACAACCGCCCTCGAAGGCAAGCGAACGACGACGACGACGTGGACTTTTTCGAACAGGTCAGCGAGGAGGAACAGCGGCGCGTCATGCAGCTACTCGAATACCTCGAGCAAAAGTTCCAGCCAAACTACGAGATCCAGCAGGAAGGGTCATTGTACGAACTGAACCGACAATCCATCGCCAGCTACGACTCGTTGGCGAAACCACCACTAGACATTATCGAGGTCGACGTGCAGCCGCCCGGACGCGGTCGAATCCTCCGCATGTTCACCATATTCCCCTACCGCGACATGAGCTGGATCATGTCCATCATGTTCATACTCGGCAGCTGCGCCTTCGTCATACACGGCATCTTCGGGCTGATACCCATCCTGGCCCCGCAGCTCATCTTCCCGGACCTCAACACCCTCGCGTCGCCGCTCGCCATCGTCTGCGGCGCCAGCCTCTTCCTCGTCGGCGGCTTCCTGGGCTTCTTCGCCGGCTTCAACGCAAACCGCGGCACGGTCGAGATCCCGGCCAAGGGCGACGCGGGGGGGCCCAGCTACCGCCCCGCCCTCATCGGCTCCCGGAACTGGGTCTGGTTCCCGTCCAGGGCCGACCGGGCCGAGCAGACCGGCGCCTCCAGCTCCCTGCCCGCGCGCGCCGGCATGGTGCAGATGGCCGGCGGCCTGATCCTGTCGACCGCGGCCGTGGCCGGCTACCCGGGCGTGCTCGACATGCGCACCCAGTTCCCGCTCTACCAGGTCCTCGTCTTCCTCCCGCAGCTCATCGGAGGCAGCCTCTTCTTATTGGCCAACCTGGCCCTCGTCGTGTTCGCCCAGGACAAGTGGTACCTGCCGAAACCGTCGTCGTCGCACTGGCAGTCCAGCTTCTGGAACGCCGTCGGCTCCACGGGCTTCCTGTCCACCGGCGCCTTGTTGCTGATGGGGGATTTTGTCGGGTCGGCATGGACCGGCCTGTACGGCCCCGTGGGTTTCCTAATGGGCAGCGTTATCAACCTGTACACGGTGATGGAATTTCATCCAGACAGTTGGGCGTCAAGGTCATGATTTGCTTGCGAGTATTTGTTTTCTCTTTGTTTACTCTGGAACTTTAGCGTGGTCCTATTTCTTTCACCCCCCCCCCCTTTTTTTTCTCTAGGGATCTCATGAACAATGGCTTTTCTATCAGACATTTGGTTCCTCCGGTGCCTACTTTGCAAAACACTAATCAGATCGCTTTGATCTTTGCGTGTGAATAATGTTGATATCAAGATGCATACAGATCTACACAGCCCAAGGTAAGGCACACCTACCGAGTAGTCTAGATGGAGCAGCCCTAAACGACAAGAAAAAGGTTGTATCCGGGGGGGTGAACACGATTCATTTCTCCAGACCAATGCAGGGACGGTTTCAGTGCCTTGCATCGGGTGGGATATCCGAAGGATAAAATAGAACCTCGCACGAGTCAGCGCGAACACCTTGAGCCAAAAGTATGTTTACATGTAAGCAACACGAACGAGCAGGTGGGTTAAAAATTCGGATCCGTCAATCAATCACTTCCACAATCAGGGTCATGTTTGTGCCTACTATTTTTGAGATGCCCAAGCGGCCATATAACATGAAAATGCAGGGGAGGAGATATTCTATTGAAAGCGACTAAAGGCGAGGCATTGAAACAAAATCATGTAGATTAACGAAAAACGGCAAAAATGATGCATCAGCCGTGAATCGAACACGGGGCCCATCGAATTCCTTGAATGGCAACGATGGATTTTACCACTAAACCACTGATGCTTAATGAGTCAGCGCATAATTTGATTCCATATAGTCGATGATCAACGGAGTTACTGGCAGTGCCGCCGGATTCGGCAAGACCTGGCTTCTTTTTTTCGCATAACACATTCCGATATTCATAGCAGTTTGAATCCGTTAGGAGTACATTTCCAGCGAGATTTCTATATATTGGACTCGCTCGGCGATTAGCTACTTTTTACAGCGCCGCATGGCGTAATATCCAAGCACCGTAACGATGCATCCAGCTTACAGTTGTTCGCCGACCGTTTACAGATCGGTTTAGTTGCGCATTAGCTATCCGATTCGTCCATAATAAATACTTAATAATGACATATCCAGTTCGGAATCCCTACCATTCAATTGTCAGCCTGGGAAACGCTATTTCAACCTTACAGGACCATTTGCCTTCCAATCGTAGCTCCTAAATTGATCTTTTGTCCAGGTAGCGTCGTTAGTGTATTTTGCACGGCTTATTTTTGATGCACTCAGTTCAACGGGCGCCTCCAGATTAATGAATACGCATATTCGGGGTTCCTGGGAGTTTATATCTTGACCATGGAGGAAAGATCTGTTCAAAATCCTACTCACTTCTGCTTTTGTTTACGACGGAAAGCTCTGCTCTGATGGCTCCATACGGTTAGCTGAATATAACGAAGACTCTAGTCTAGACTAGTCTTGGTCCTTGGAAGACTTTTCTCGAGCACGTGACGTAAACATAGCTTGACAGACTGCCTACCTGCCCATGCCGGCATCACTCGTGATTCTCGAGTAAAACGTAACTCTATGCCACTTACAGGTGCGGAAACCCACAACTCCCAACTCTGAGATTAATCGAGTAAGCAATCATAGGTATCAACGTTATATTTCAGGCTGTAAAAAACGACAAGATTGAAATTTTTGGCAATATTACGAATACAAGACTGTGGAAGCATTAACGTAGATACTTTTCTCACGACCGGCCGACCTGGGTGGTCGAGCCTGATGCACGAACTGATGATGGCAGGGAGGATTGTTCGGAACCGCAAGTACAGCTTTATATGTTAACAGCTTCTGATAATAAGCAGAGACTCTGTCCGACGACAGAAATCTCAGATTTGGTTTGGAAGCTATTGACCCAAGTGCGCTTCTGCGTGGCAATCTGCAAGCTCGTTAACATATTAATGCATGACGGTAAATCTCAAATGGGGTTTGTTTTCCATCAAGAGCCACTGATTAGATTGACCCCGTCCAACTCAGTTCCTCTTTTGTTAAATTCGTAGCAATTTCCTAACTGCGCTAGCATTGAACTTAGTTTTATAATGAAGTGTTCTGGGGAGAAACAAAACTAGGTAGGCAAGCGAGAGTTGAAGAGGGATTCCAGGAATGCTCTTGGATATTACAGCGCTTTGATGAGCAGCTTGCTTTATTATTGATATAGGCTCCTTCTACTGCCGGTCAAAACAATGCATTGACAATCGTTATCATATACAAAACGCTATAAGAAGCATGTTTCTTCGCTTACTTACATTATGTTATGTGATGATATTACCGTTACTTTGAAGTCTATGTTACGGCCAGACCAAGAGGGTATGGTCGGACCCAACCACGACAGGCGGGGCAGGCCCCTCAAATACAGAAGACCCGACTTGGACC